>PVJA010007380.1:0-68760 GCA_004027025.1 Myocastor coypus | reverse complement strand
CCCTTTACTGCTCAGCCATCAGGTCAGGCTGGGCAGGGAAAGCATATGTCACCCTGAAGTTCAAGTCCAGGAGCCTCAGAGAATGCTTCTGAGAACCTAAGGGCATAGGGGATCATGTTATCTAGCTTGGTATCTAACTAAGGCCAAAGCTTGGATCAAACTAGAACCTGTAGACTCTCAACCATGAATGCATGCTCCATGAGTCCCATTAATTGTCCAGGATAACCATTAATCAGCAAATCATACCAGGCTCTTCCTGAGCCCATGTACTCTGTCCCCCAGTTACCATCCACAAAGTATGGCCAGGGCACAGACACTGGCCGAGGCTGCAACTCCTCAGACTGAGTCCTTGTTTTAGTGAGGATGGCAGACAGGATGAGCTATGTGAGATGTTACCACTCACGGTGTAGAGGGATGGGTTCATTGGGAAGCTGTTTATGACCTTTTTCTCAGGCAAAATGCAACTGTGTGCCATTTGGTGCTAGAAGGAGCTCTCCACCCTAATGTGCCACTCGAGCTTCAGGGTCAGCTCCACTTGCTGTAGCATTCTCAGAAGACCATTGTCCTGGGTGCCGGGGGTGTTAAGAAGGACATGCAGCATTTCTGCCTTTAAGGGGACACATTTCAAGTTTTCTAGAATTGTGATGGGTTTTCATACAGAACAACAGGAGCTACAGGAGCAATGCTAAGGGCTCCTAAAAGCCCATCAGTACAGTCAGTGAAGGTTCCTGGAGGATGAGGTATCTGAGTTGTCTCCAAAGAGACAGACATCAGGTGAAGAAGGCGAAGATACTCTGGGCCCAGAAGACATCCCTAATGACGTCAGACAAGATGGCTGACAAAAGCCCAGGTAGGCAGGCAAAAGCCCAGGTAGGAATAGTGGGCCCTGGAGTACGGAGGGGTTCTGGTTGAATGAAGCCAGAAGACTGGAAAGGGAAAGAGTGGAGGAGGTGGGTGAGGGGCAGGCAGAGACCAGGACCTGGTCCTAATCACCAGGCCCAGGGTGTCAGTGGAGATAGGGACACTGGTGGGCAGTGCAGAGGGGGCTTTCTGGGAAACAATAAGGACCCTCCTTGGAGCTGGGAGATGTAGAAATGGGGAAGAGGGACAATTTGGAGCAATATGCAGTAGGTGACTACGGTAAACATTGACATTTGCAGGTTCTCTAATTCCTTAATTTATTCAACAGATAGTTTCCAAGTGCCTCTGTGAGCTGGGATGCTGCTGAGCTCAGCAGGGGTACAGAAGAGAGCTGCCTAGAAGGAACTGTGGTTTCTAGAACTGAAAGACCAGGAGACTGTTATGGTTTGTATCTAGATGTCCCCCTGAAAGCCTCATGCACTGTAGACAGGAATTTAGAATGTGTAGCTGAACTTAGAGTGTGTGGCTGATTCAGAGTACAGTGCTGGAATGAAGGGTATGAGTGCTAGACTTCCCTCTCTCTTTTCTCCCCTCTTCTCTCTGTCTCTGTCTCATCTCTGTGTCTGTGTTGTCTGTCTCTTTCTCATTGCTTTTGCTGTCTTCTGCTGCCATGAGCTGTTACTCCTTTACCATGTCGCCCTGCCTTGAAGCCAGCCAATTACGGACTGAAACCTCTACAAACTGAGCTAAATGCACCTTGTCTGCAGGGAGAGACACCAAGGAATACTGTCACCAGCTGTCCCTGGGCCACTGCCATCAGCCTTCACGTACAAAGCCCAGCACACCCTTGTCAAGATGGGCTAGAAAGCAGAAGATACTCGCAGGAAAGAGCAAGGCAGCCCAGGAAAACCACCAGTCATCACGACTCACGGGTGCCTGCCCAGCCCGGCTCTGCTCCCGAGTCTGCTCACAGTCCCTCTGGGGAGGGCGCCATGGCTCCAAACTTCCTCTTGCCTGCCCTTCCCTGCTCAGGTCTCTGAAGATGGCTAGAGGGTTCCAAGAAGCAGGAAAGTGGGAAGCTTGATGCACAGCTCCTCTGATGAAAAACACGCAGTTGCATTTCATGGTCCTTGGAGGCTCCCCTACCCCAACCCCTGGCAGCATAATTACAGATGCTTCCCTCCTTACAAACCCTTCCTACGCGCTGCATAAAGGAACACAATTTCTGGCTGTCCAAATTACAAGAGACCATAATGCACAAAAGCAATAAATACAAGTTCTAACAGCAATCAGATACCACTTATCGTAAACAATGGTTTTTGTGATTTATTGCGTTTGAAGCAGGTTTGGTATTACTCCTTAGAAGATTTGGTTATTCTTGTTTTCAAGCAGGGTTGCCGGCAGCCAGCTGACGTCAGACAAAATTGCTTAAGCACAGCAGATTTTAAAAATAGGGTCAATGCGGTGTTGAGATAATAATAACAGAAAAATTGGGGTGACAGTAGCCTGACATGAAGTCTAAAGATGCGGTCTTGTGGGGTTTGCAGGCTCCTGTGCAGAAGCCCGTGCAGCCTCAGTAGGCCTTACGCACCTAGTCCCTCCTCACTTCCTAACACTTGCACTTCTTATCCCTCCCCTAGTGCTCCTGTTCTGGGAGTGACAATGACACGGGAAAGCTAAGACCAGTAACCGGAGGGAGCCAAGAGACGAGCTGCATTAACACATCTGGCCGCTCCACCTGTGCACCCAGGCCTCAGTTAGCTCTGGTTGTCACACACCGGGTAAAGGGAAAGGCAGAATCGCACAGTGTATCTGGGCCAAGTGCTCTGCAGCGACTTCTCAAAACAAACCCACCCTGCACTGGCAGAGTAGTCCTTTCTCTCCTGCACCCTGTCCACACGCAGGGAACAGAGGTCCAGGCACAGGGGAGGGACTCAGACATCCAGGATGATGTGCAGATGAGAGCTGGAGTTTGGAGAGTGGGTTCAGAATGGGATTCTAGGTGGGTGCACTGGGCTCTGCTGAAAGGGCCTCTCTGATTTACTTCCACCAGGAAATTCTACTTTTCTTAATTGTCACTGGTAGGTTTCTCTAACATACTTTAAGGAAGAAAGTGAATCAAAGAACTAGCCCTCAAATGGGAGCCTGGAAGTTCTGCCTCTGACCTTTTCCTCTCTCTGTGAGCTCTGTGTTTCACCACGGTTTTGACAATGCAGGCACAAAGGCAGCCCAGCTCCGAGACAGTGTGCAGGAGACATGTGCTCCCTGCAGGCCCTGACCCCATTGAGCATGAAGACAGGATGCGGAACTGACTGCAGCCTGCACCAAGCCACCCTGGCCACAGCCTGGGCCTAGGGCCTCAGGAAATTGGTCTGAGGGAAAACTGTGGCAGGGTGCAGGGAGCAGCAGGAATGCTTCTTCCTATGCAGCATGTGCCCACTGTGTGGACAGACAAGCACAGAGCATCTTCCCTGAGCAGGGGCTGGAAGAGATGCCCTCCAGCCAACTAGAGGCCTCCCAGATTGTGAGGCGCGCATGCCACCCTTCAGGCTGGGAGGTGATGCTCTCGGTTCTTAGCTTAGAGCAGAGAGCAGAAAGATCACTGAGCTACACAGATCATGATAAGGAAAATGGATTTGTTAGCGGCTATTCAATCCTCCAAGAATAGCCAGGATATCTTGTTTGAAGTAAATTCTCAGGACATCACTCATCTAGGTGGGAAAAAAATATTGATTGCTCACCTTTGTGCCTATGTACATCCCAGGCAACATGCTAAACTCCAGCCATAATTAAATCTATTTAACCTCTCCCACACTGTGTGACTGCCACCCTTACTATCACTATGTTCAAGATGGAGAAACTGAGGCGAAGAGAATTTAGGTCACTTGCTAAAGTCACCCAGCACAGCTCTAAAGCACAGCTCTGAAGTCCACAGGACTCGCTCTGGTTTCTGCCATTTATGTTCACGTTCTTTCCCACCCCCAGCCCTGACATCTTTCTTCTGTGCTGTCTCCTGTCATGTCTGTGCTGGCCCGGATCAATACACGTATAGGAAGATGGGTAGGATGAATGCCACTTCAAACAACAACGTCAACACTCACCGGCTGGACTCGGAAGTTGCCAGCGGTGCTCAAACCCTGCCACGGCTGCTCTTGCCAGCTGAGTCTCTCCCCACCAGTCCCAGCTATCTTCTCCCTTCTAAGATAAATTGCGCACCGCCACTAGCCCACAGAACATCAGAGGGCTTCGTGCCGCCAGGCCTTTGTGGAGTGTCAATGTGTCAGGCACCGATATCACATCCCTAGACAGCAAACAGGAATTTCAGAAAACATAAAATTTGTTTTTTGATAAAAGACAAAAGTGATACATGGCTCAAAGATACTCTCAACATGAAGATGAGTGTTGACGCAGATTCTCACATCTCCCGGCAGCCTGTCCTCACTGTCCGAACTGTCAACCTGTAGTCTTCTCTGGTATCACTCTTGGGGAGTGCCTCCCTGACCCCCTCCCCATGTGCTCCCGCACTCTGGTCTCCGTGTGCCCCAGGCTGGCCACCCCACTGTGCGGCCTGTGCTTTCCCTGCTTCTGACTGGCAGAGAGCTCCTGGGCAGTGGGGCTGTGGCTTTCCCTCTGCTTCCGTACCTCAGAGCCTCTGTGCACACCTGAAATCTCCCGGGGACCTCAGAGTCGATTTAATGTCAAGTCCCGGGCTGCACTCCTAAAGAACTTGATTCAGTGACTTAGGACTTCGCATCTTTATCAAACGCTCTAGAAGCTTCTGAGGCAGGCTGTCTGATAGGCTACAAAAGGGACCAACCCCTCAGACACCTTGACCCTGGGCATCTAACCTCCAGAATAGCAGAAAAACGCATTTCTGTTGTTTAGGCCACTGCTCAGGTTACTTTGTCACAGCGGTCTTAGCAAACGAATATGGCATCCGGTGCAGATATTTTGCAGATACATTTTTTGTTGTTGTTGTTTAAACTCATGTTTGTCAAACTGTTTAATTGCCCTGAATTTTTCATGGGAGTATTCCTACCCTGGGGCCAGTGACCTACTATCCCCCAGCAGCCTGCCAGACCTGATCTAGCAGCCTGGCGCTGGGGAAGAAGATGGCTCCAGAAGGCATCTTTCACCAGCGCCACACCTGCCTGACCTGGGATACAGCCACTGCACTTCCTGAGGGCAGGAGCCACTGTCCCCCTGGAGCTCCAATTTCTTGTTGCTGTCACCAGCCATTCACTAAGCTCCACTGCCCATGCTGCGGGTACCCTGCTCACATCAACTCCTCCGCCAGAGCCTGACTGCTCTTGCTGCCTGCCCACCACACATGCTGGGCATTACCACCCTGACAGTCAGGGACCTGTGCACAGACCTTCAGGACGGTTCTACCTTTACTCATCCCTGCCAGTGTTGGGGGGCAGTCTGGTTGCCAGAGAAGCCCGCATGGAGCTCTGCTGACAGTGGTAGCCCCACGCAGCAAGCCATCCTCCTCAAGTTCAGACTGTCACAACCAGGGCCAACCACAGAAGGGGCTCCTGGACACCAGTGACCAAAACTCTGGGTGCCAAAGGGCAACCAGAGGGGCCACTGGTCCTGATCAAGACTCCTCCAGGCCTAGGCACTGTGATTCATCCTCTGCCACCACAACCGGAAGTAACCTTTTGGACAGCAGAGAGCAAGCTCTCCTGGCTCCAGGCCTGTGGCCTCGCACGGAATAAAAGGTCTTTAGGACGCACTCAGCTCCACCTTCTTCTCATTTCCTCCACTCCTTGATCCTGCTTTCTCCCTGGGGTATGGGTGACTGTGTAGCCAGTGTGATTAACTCCACCGGGACTATAATCTCAGGAAGGAGCAGAATGGAAATCATTTTTTAGAATATAAATCAAATAGGATTTCAGTTGAAGTTATTTAAAAGAAATTAATTGACTTGTACTCACCACAATACACTGATAAGAGTTCACTGCCAAGTCTGTCAGGAGTAATGAAAAAACATTTAATAAAATTCAGCTGTCAAAAGCAGCACGTGACGGCTCTCTGGAGATGTCCCACAGCCCCGGGTCATGGGGGTGGAGCACAGCGGTTTACAGGGGCCAAGCCCAGGCTTTGCTGCATTTTTCTCATGTGGGATTACTCTAGTTTTAATACTATAAGATTGTCAGAGCTGAGACTTTTCCCCAAGCTGCTTTGTATTTCTGAATAGCACCAGCCACATATTAAATCACAACTGAAAGAAGGATGCTGGCTAGATAAGGATGTTTCTGCATTCAGTACTTCATTCTCTTTTTCGTTTGAAAGACCTCTAAAGAGATATTTCTCCTCCCCCTTATTGACTGTAATGACCTTAAGGAGGAAGGAGTGGCAATACTTAATTAAAGACATCATCCGGCTTCTCTCCCTTGCTCTCCCAAATTCATGGATGAGAATAAGTTACGGCCACACACAGCCACACACACACACACACACACACACACACACACACATACATACACACATGGGTAAATCTCACCCTGCAATCCAATGCAAGACCTTGGGCTTGGCAGCTTGCTCCATTTTCCCATCCGTGCCACTGTACACTGCAGCCCAAGTGGGTGTGATTTACCATTGTCATAAAAGATGAGGGTCTTTGTGACACAGAGCCAGAAATTACCTGTGTCCTTGGGATACCTGGAGCAGCTGCTTCCCTTCCTTGGGCAGAGAACAGAGCACCCGCTCTCACACATTCCTGGTCTTGAGCGCATGCACCCTTTGTGTGGCAGTTATGGTCTGCTAAGTGTCATCCTAGGTACATCCGTAACAGTGCTTCAGGCAGGGGTACTGTTTTCTTCATCTGTATCCTACAGATGAGGGGACAGAGGGACCAAGAGCCCGAGTAACTTGCCCAAGGGCACGCAGTAAGGGACAGAATGGAGACTGAAACCAGCTCTCTAGCCCAGGTCGCTCTACCTTCTCTCCCACAAGGCCATGGCCTTTCACTGTGGTAGGCTAAGAGTCCTGTTAAATGTCTCTGCAGAAAGCGATGGCTCCGGGAAAGCAGCTTGCTGAGTGGCTTGCATTGAACCCATGGGCATGGGAACCTAGGCTGGGGGCCCCAAGTGATCACCCCCAGGGATCTGCATATAATGAGCTTGTGAGGCCCTATCAAGGCTTTGTGCTCTACCCGCAAGGTGGACTGCAGCAGGTGCCATGTGGCGTGTTGTCACCTCGGGTTCATCCAGAGCCTAGCCACTGCCTCGGCAAAGGCCCAACCTAAGTCTCTCCTCTGGAACTGAGGTAGGCTTGTGATTTCCTTGGAACTGGCAGAATGGAGGACAGCGGCAAGGTACTGTTCCATCCAGATCTGTGTGACTGTGGGAGTGACAGAAGCGTGGCCTGTACCTCCAGCTCTGGGAATGGTTGGTTGTATGGCGTCAGGAACTGGAACAGATGCCAGTGTCTGCAGCGTCCCCGGCGTCTGCCGCGGACTGTTTCCTCCCCATCTTCTGTGCTGGTCTGGGGGAGCCCTCAGCCAGACCCTTGCTGAAACATGAGAATGAGGGCCTGATAGACAGACAGACAGTGCTGCGGGAGCAAGCGTCAACTCTGAGAGCAGTCGGCTCCTCTGAGCTCTCTGTTTGTACATCCTGGGCCCTCCTTACTCTGTGCGAGGCAAGATGGGTGAAGCCACACTCAGAACAGACTTTAAAAATCTAGACTTAGGGGCTGGGGAGATAGCTCCAAGGCACAAGTGCCTGCTGGGCAAGTGCAAGGTCATGAGTTCGAACCCTGGTCCTACCAAAAAAAAAAAAAAAAAAAATCTAGACTTAAGAGAATTGGAGTGTGTTATATACACACACCAAGTCCCCACAAGCAATGTAATTGTGTAAGGCAAATATGTACTAATAAAAATGTAAGAACTGGAAAAAAAAAAAAGAGGAAAATAGGTTAGACTTCAGACAGTGGCCTCTTCCCCAAGTGCTGGGGAGTCAGAGAGCCTTAGCCCCTGATGCTATAGGGTTCCTCAAAGCAACCTGTCGTGTGTGAGGCAAGCAGAGCACATGGGCAGGGGCAGGAGGGTTGGAAGGGTTTGAACTCCACTGTCACACTGCTCCAAACTGGGGATGGCACCCAGTATGTGCGAGGTGGAGTTGGGAGATGGGCCAGGTTGCAAGTGGTGTGCTGCTTCTTGACCTGAAGCATTGAGTCTTTGCTGCTTTCCTACCCCTTTGCATCATGGGATCCTGATGCTCAGAGCACTCATAGCCTGGCCCGGGCACCAAGGGAGCTGTTGCTGCACGCGTAGAAGCAAGACAAAGCTGTGCCCGCACACTGCTTGCGGCTCAGCCCCGCAAGACTGTTCAGAACCTGGTCGGTCCCATGCCACAGACGCTTCTGTGGGGACACGGCTTCTTTATCTTTTGTAAAAAGAATCCAAGTGACCTGAGTGAGGGAGGTTCTCTGGGACAAACTTAACATTCTCCCCCAAATGCTGTTCTGGGACCACCATGCAGCCGTGGAAGGAGGGATCTGCCCATGCTATGGGGCCGGGGGCCAGGGCTGGTGTGGCTGGACCCAGGCGTGAGGAACAAGGGTGCTCCGCCTCTGCCCACCTTGCATAGTCCTCTGCGCAGTCAGGCTGTTGAGCTGTGTTGAATGCTGGAGCCCCTGAACACTACACAGCTGGATCCAAGACAGCAGGAGCCAGCGACTCCTGCTGGAGCAAAGGAGTATGGGGCAGCCAGAGGCCCAGACGTGGCAGTCTTCACGTCTGCCTTCCCCCTCCCCACTCCCCCCTGGGGCTGCTGGGCCTGCCCCTCTTCGCATGCTAGTAGCATTGCAGCAGTCACAGAGAAGAGGAAAGTGGTTCTGAAGATCCACACTTAGGCCAGAGTGGTCTGAAAGAGTATTGTTATCCTTGCCCTTGACAAGGGGGCGGAGTGAGAAAATGAGGGAGCAATTGCGACAGAAGCGGTGGCTCTCAGGAAGCGTGGGACACAGTGAAGGGCCCTGTGCCATCAGTCTCCGCGCAGAGGTACCCGCCTCATGGCTGCTTGGGTTGGGGGTCTGGAGAGATTTCACTGGCAGGACAGAAGGTGTATCACAGAGGCACATCGTGGTGACAGACTGGCTTCTAGTGTGTGGCTGGAGAGTCAGGACAGCCTTCATGTCCTTCAATGTCACGGAGAACCACAACTCTGCTGTCTGATAGTCATCCTGTGTGCCTGTTGGAAATCCATGCGAAATCACCTCCATCTGCAATGCTTCTGGACCGCCCACCACTCCTGGAGAAGTTCGTCTGTTTTCTCATCATTTCCTTAAAATAAAAGATGAGTGGATTCCAGGGATTCTCAGCCTCAGGTGCTTCTGTCGCAGAGGAGCAGGCGTGACGCTGGGTAACAAAGCTACCCCTCAGCCCAGAGCCTGGTCCTGCTGGTTGTGCGAGGGGGAGGCTGACCTAATTATCCAGGCCAGGAGCTTCCTGGTATGCAGTGACAGACAGAATATCTTCTCGGAGACCTCCAGGCCTGAGATTGTGTTCCTGAGCTGGGTCAGGTGTCCTCTGAGGCCCAGGATGTGGAGTCCCTGTCACTGGCTTCTCTCTCAAGCCACACACAGCACTCTGGCTCCCAACTCTGTTCTAGGAGGGTTTGTGATGCTACTTTCGCAGGTCACTGAGTCTGTCCATGGGAGTATACATCTGCTTTCTGGAGCTTTCTATAGGAGACTTTTAAGAGGATTTGGGGGACTGGAATACAGAGAACTTGGGTTCTGAGAGCCTGTGGGGGTGCTCTCTGCAAAGAAAGCCACCCAGATAGTATACTAAGGCATGCACCTTGAGGGGTACAGAGTTGGAATCAAGTGCAGGCAAGTGGTGGGGGGAGGGGAGCTGCCCTGTGGCAGGAGATGAGGGAATCAGGGCCTCAGTTTCCCTGCTTGTAAAGGCACTCGGCAGAGCAGTGGGAGAGGGACAATGCTGAACAGTACTTAACCAGGAAGGGTGAGAAATGTTCAAGCGCAGGTGTGAAAGGCCAGCGTGAAGGAAACAGGGCTCCTGGCGGAAAGGAGAATGAAGGCATTGGTTGTCAGGGTAGGTAAAAATGTTCGGAACATGATCGTGGGCCTCGTGGTGCCAACACTACACATACCAGCTCCCAGACACGAGCCTGGGAGGAGACGGGTCTCAGCGACCCTTGGCATGAGTTCCTAGTCACCTATGGGGCAGAAGACAGCCCTCCTCCCACAGGGCAGAACTCAGGAGTCTAACCCCTGCCAGCAGGCACTGCATCAGGCAGAACCCTTCTAATTTTAGTTGCAGCTGCAAATGGGGGCCACAGTCCCTTCCAGGGAAGGCTGGGCCCTGGCCCCAGCCTGAAGCCCTCAAATACAGCCTCCCTCTATGGAAATGCTGACCTTATCCAGGATCTCCGGGGTGACTGCTGAGGGGACACTGGCAGCAGTGCACAGAGGCAGGCCCTGCCCAGCGCTGGAGAGGAGCAGGAATGCCTGTGGGCAGCGGAGGGCTAGCCCAAGTCGCCTCAGCGGTTCTGCTCAACCCTCAGGATCTGCTCCGGAAGGCTGCAGCTGGTGGACAGCTAGGACACTCGGCTCGTGTTCCAAACTTCATCCCAGTGAGTGAATTTACAGGCTCCTACTTGTCTCTTTAAAGAACTGAATATTATTATTATTATTTAAAATTTAATTTCTTGTGGATGAAAACACATCTGAAATGTACAAGTACTTGTGGGGGCTCTGCAGTTACTTGGAATGGGGCCTTCCATGGCCTCAATGACCTGGGCTTGGCTTAAAGAACACTGTTACTCTGTAGACGGGGACAGCACCGTGGGCAGGACTGTGAGTGGAGACTTGAACATGGGGCTGGACTTGGGCATGTTTTACCCTTTTTCTTCTTCTTGGCTGGTAGCTGCTGTCTTCTCTCTTATGACTTTATTTTACCCACCTGGGGCTGGGCGGGTGCCACAGTGTGGGCAGGGGACAGCCCCAAAGAAAAGAACAGAGGTGGGGGCCCGCCATGGTGCTCACCCTGGATACCCGAGGCACGGAAAGTGGCAGTAATGTTCAGATGACAGCTCGTGAGCCATAAGTCATCCTGGAAACAATGCTAACATCTATGGCCTTTTCTATATCTTCTGGTCTAAGTGTCACAAACCTACTAAGCATTCCAGTCTGATTGGCAGTGATCACAGCAAATACTCAAGTATCAGTGACTCAATCATGGGGCTACAGGAGGTCAGGTTGGGAGTAAACTTAGTGATCTTTCAGCCCAACTCCCTCTGTCAGATGGAGAAACTGAGGCACAGTCAAGGGAATGATCTGTCAAAAATCCAGTCATACCAGAGACAGATGGAGAGTCAGGCCAAAGGCCTCCTGCAGGCCTGAGTCCAGGCTGGCACTTCACACTGTCACCCCAGCGGGCACAGCCTCCATTCTGATCCCTTTTCCCCTACTGCAGTCCCTGGCATTTCAATTGCTTGTACTTCCTTCTCATGCCTGGGGGTGATTTTCACAAAGGACACAAATGTGACATTTAAACAAAGCACACACATTCTCAGGTTATTTTTTTCTCATTTAAATCTTTATGAGTGAAGAGGAAAACACAATTGTAGCTACAGGAAGCACAAAAAGAAAAAAAAAGAATGAAAAAAGAGAAAAATAAATTTTCTACGGTTGGCCACCCCAAACAGAACTGAGGAATGAATCCCTGTGGGATTTTAACTCAAAGGAGAAAACTGCGGAGGGGTCACACCAAGGAGGGAGACCCATGAGGTCCTGATGCTCGTGGCACCCTTGGCAGTGCCCCTGGTGCCTAGTGCTGTGCCACTGATAATGTCCTCAGAGAGCAGCAGATTAGGGGGTGCAGTGGGTACCGCCTGTGTGAGAACGTGGGTGACAGCATTCCTGGAATGAGGCTCACACCACATCTAAAGTGGCAAGCGAGGGGCTGAATTGCATTCTGAACACACCTGGAGGCTGGTGACCCATGCCTCAAGGGTTAAGACAGACAGTGGACAACAGACTGGACAGACAGATGGGTTTCCAGGAATTTTATTATAAAGGGGAACAAAGCCAGAGCTCTCTCTCCTGGGCACCGTGTCAGGGACCCCCTCTTCCAATGCCAGAAGTCTAGGGACAAGAAAAAGGGGGTGGTAGGTGTGAGGGGAGCTGCTGGAAAATCTGACTCCCTCCCAGGAGAGCCTCCCACCAGCAAGCCTCGGTGTGCACAGCAGTGTCGGGAACACACTGTTCTCTTTGTTGGGGCAGAAATCTGTTCGGTGCTGATTATGCAGCCCGATGAGTAGGCCTCTCTTGCACCCCCTCTAATCTGGAGTCCTGCTCAGCACAGTGAATGGATGCAAGTGATCTGGGAAAAAGCAGAGTGGGTTTCCTTGCTTTCCACTGTGCTCCAGGTTTGATACATGTCTGGCGTTCCAGGTGTGGAGGCACACAGCTGGCTGGCCTTCAGATCCTCCAAGTCTGAGCTGGGCCCTGCAACCTGGGAAGAGTGTCCCCTGAGCCTAACTACACCAGCAATGCCCTAGGTGCCCAGGAGCCAGTGGCAGACCTTTCTTGGAGGGGGCAGGAGACATTTTTTCTGTTTCAAAATGCAGGTGATGTTTTAAAAGATCTCATCACTTGCTTTAGAAACAAATGCTTTAAAAAATGTTTTCAAAACAAACTTTTCACTGGTTGCTTCTGGACAGGTGACAAAAATGTTCTACTTCCAATAGGGGTGTGGGGTACAGAGGTCTGCCTTAGTCTGCAAACCTGATGGAGCTGCACCCTCAGATTTGGGCATTTCCTATAGAAGTCGTATCATAAATGCTGCTTACAGAGGCGCATCAGGCTGTCAGGAGTGGCGAGGAATGCAGGATCAATGAGTTTTCTAGAGAAGAACAGCAAATTTAAAAAACATTTTAGCTTTACTAGTTTGGGGAAAAAAAAAAAACCCGAAGACACTGAAACAGTTGAAGGCTTAGTAAACAGAGAACATCAACTTATTATTATTATTATTTTTTTTGTCTTTTTGAGACAGGGTCTCGCTATGCAGTTCAGGCTGGCCTTGAGCTCACTTTTGTAGGCCAGGCTGGTCTCGAACTCGCACTGATCCTCCTGCCTCAGCCTCCCGAGTGCTGGGATTACAGGCGTGCGCCACCACGCCCGGCGAACATCAACTTATTTAAACTGTCTGCCACCCTAAGCTCTTCAGTCTGAACATGGATGATCAGGCTGAGTGATGAAAAGAAGTTAAGGATTCAGATCCAAAGCTCTTGTCCTGAGCTTCTAAAGTGCAGGCCTCTGTCCCCTCTTCAGGGACTCTGCCTGCCCCCTCCCCTCTGCACAGTCTCTTCCCCATAGGGGGCCATAGCTACAGTGCATTCTTAATTAGGCTCTATTCACCTTGCATGAGCCCCTACAAATGCCTTGGAGAAGTACATGGTCTGGCAAGAGAAGGATGTAGAGAACCAGGCTCAGCAGGGATGCTGGTCCACACAACCAGGCAGGGAGGAGCTGGGAGTTGTGGCTTGAGTCCCAACCATCAGGCACCTGAGGCTCAAAGTGGTTCCTGCATCCCAGATCCTTGAGATGACCCAGTTCATCCCCACTACCGCAGGAAGCAATTTCCGCTCATCAAGACTCTCATTAGCTCGCCGGGCTGGGCCACCGCTGTTCCAGACAGCACGCCTAGGCCTGGAGACGCCTCACGGCAGGCAAGCAGATGCTACTTCCACTTCTGTTCTTGTTTCACAGTGGCATAATCACGATTTATCAAAATATTCAAATCTTGAAAAGCATGTCAAAGTGCACCCTCGTGAACTGAGCTCCAACAACTCCACATGCATGATTTGAAATCCCAATCTTTTTTTTTTTTTTTTTTAATTGGCTCAAGGAGATATAAATTCAGGGAGGGTAATATGATTTATAAAAATATTTTCTTGGAAATAGTAAATTGTGCTTCCAATGTAAACACTGTCTATTTTTTTTAACTGTATAAACCTAGATTTCAATTTCTAAAGTGTCAAACAGATCTTTAAATCTGAGAAATTGTTAAATTGTTAAAAGTGGATTTGGAGTCACGGTTGCTGTCCAACTAAAGATCAGGTCACCACTGTCAGAGGCTTATGTCCCCAGCTTACTGCTGCTGGGGGAAGGCCAGGGTGATGATAGAGAGGCGTCTCCCAGTATCAGGACAGAATCTTCGAACACTGGTCTTGACGGCCAGAAACACAAATCCTGGATCTAACAAAATGAAACCAAGTTGGAGAAGGTTGAAGTGTAGCAAATACATTCCTACCAAAAAGTAGGAAGCATAGTAATAAAGTGTTTTCTGTGGTTTCTTTTCTCTTCTTGTTCCATTCAAGAGCCCTCAGCACTCCTTCTAGATTTTTGAAGTCCACTGTTCATCTCGAGTTGCTTCTTCTTCCACAAAGCACCCCTGGACTTCCTGCCTCTGCCCTGTCTGCCCCCAATATACTGCTGCCTCTTCCCCCCTTCGCAGATGCAACATCTGAATCCCCCTTTCCCTCGCCCTCGGCCACTGTTATCCTTCTCAGTCAGTGCTTCCTGCTAGTGGGCACCTCAGGGCCTGCCTTGCAAGCTGGCAGCGGTGCATACCTGTGGATGCCAGGAAAGAGCCCTGTAACCAAGCACTTGCACCGAGCAACCCCCAAAGCAAAAGTACTTCAACAAACTGACAAGTCACGGAGCCCAGTGAAAATGAAGGCCTGTCCTCATGTAGGGAGTGCTCCTTCTCAGTCAGTGGACAGGGACTCTTTTTCAAGGGTGGACCCCACAAATGAAAGTTCAAGAATTCAAAGCAAGCCAGTGTGGTGGCACACACCCATAATCCCAATAGCCTAGAAGGCTGAGGCAGGAGGACACAAGTTTGAGCTCAGCATAGGCAAATTAGCTATTTTGTGAGACTCTCTGTAAAACAAAACAAAACAAAACAAAAAAACAATGTATGGAAAAAGATACGTCCCAAACCCAAGATTATTAGGCTATTTCCCTGTACTTCCATCATCTCCTAAGAGATTATACCAAAGCCTGAAGACTCTGGATCTCACGGTTTTGACTGACTTCCCTGGAGCTGGGGGTGATCTGAGGACAGACAGGTGTTGCTCTAAGCTCTCAAGGGCTACAGATCTATTTCCCTCTTCCTGGCCCTGCCTTGTCCAGCCACCAATTTCATCCCTGGTATCCTGGCCCAACTCTAAGAAGTTCGACTGCTGACATTGGACGGTGATTCTGATAACCCCAGGACTGTGCTTTACATCACCCAAACCTAGCCAATGCTGTCTGACGGCAAGACAATGAACAGCCATCCCAGCAGCCCTAACTTACACCGAAAGAAGCTGGGCTTTTTCAGTGGGGCACTTATCAAATCACCCAGCTCACCCATTTCCTGTGAATGCTGGCCACAGTCCATTGGTGTCCTGGAGTTGCCCACAGGAAGAGAAACATGGGGCAATGCTGTGGTCTGGTCCTGAGTGATCCCACCGATCTGGGCTGGGTAAGCCCTGAGAAGCCAGAAATCAAATGGAAAGTGTCTTCAGAGAACACACCCCAAATCTATAAAGAGGAAAGGCTTCCAAACGATTTCTGCAGATATCTGCAGGGGAGGGAACTCCATGTGGTAGGAGAGAGGGCGCTGGGGGCGGGCTGGCACGGCCTCTTCCTCTGCCTAATGCAAGTCCCACAACTACCAGCGGAAATGTGCTTGGTTGCAGGGACCTCTGCGAGCCATTCATACCATTCAGTCATATTTTCAAGATCATTTCTCTGAGAGTTCTGTATGCTCTGTCACTGTCAGCAATAGAAAGGGACACAGTATAAGATCTCCTGGAGTCTTGGGAGGCCCTGGGCAGCTTCATTTGGGCCCTAACCCCGTATTCCAGGGTGATTCCACCTAACATGGTAGCTACTAGCCAATCTGAGTATTTCAATTAAAGCAATGGTATTTAAAAGCCAGCTCCCGAGCCATGCAAACTGCATCTTAAGTGTTCAGTAGCACAGAAGTGAATATCTCTATTACTGCAGAGGGCTCTGGGCTGTGGACTTTCTCAAGTTCCTGACTTTTCTGAATATCCTGACAGAGGCTCTGAGAAAGCTGTGCCAGCCAGAGTAGGGCAAGTTCTCCGTGCTCTCGGCTCCCTGACCTTGCAGCCCTTCCTGGGCCCCAGCAGAGGGGCAGCCTCTACCTCCAAGGCTGCTTTGCTGGGCAGGCAGTGGGCAGACCCTGGGGGAACAGTGTTCTGCCTGGCTGGTTTTGCCACCTGGATATCAGGGCACCTCACTGGCAACCCAGCTCCCCACCCAAGGCACCGAGGCCAAGGCAGGAGCCGTAGAGTGGGATCTGCAAGGGGATTTCAGAGGGAGAAGATTTACTACTGCTCGAATCCCTGACCTACTTTTCATGGAAATCCTTGTCTGTTTTTTCAGTGATGAACTTTTACATCCTAAACCAACCAACCAACCTATCCTGTGAGCTCACTGGCAGTATATAGTTATACTGTGTATTAGAAGTTTGTTTAGAGAGATTTTAAGTGCTATTGTACACACAGAGAAGGGGAACTATGGGAGATCATGGAGGTGTCGCCTTCCATAATAACCACCCATTTCACCATGTTCAAGTATCCCAAAACGTCATGCTGTACACATCAAGTTTTTTTAGAAAAAGAAATCCTAGGTTTTGGGCCTTTTCCCCCATAGTCCTGGCCCAGTCTTGTCCCCAAATGCTCTTCACTTTTGCTCCACGACGCAAGTGTCCCTAAGGTTAGCTCCTAGACTCGTATGCTGAGTGAACAATCCAGATCCCTACTCCTGACCACCATGTGCTCCCATGCACGTGGCAGCCGTGGGCTAGCCACTCCCCCACCAGCAGATCATCTTTATCCGTGGAATTCAAGATCCTGTAGGACCCAGGAGACATTGTGGGGCGCAAGGAAACATCCACGATAACCCAGGTGCCTTTCTGTTGCAGCGCCTCAGCCTGGCTGAGCTCTAGATAGCAGCAAGGAAATGAGTTCCAATCTATTTCTGTCATCTGGGCACAAGGAGGCTCACCTTGGCTGAGAAATGAATGAAAGCATGTCCCCTCAAGTCCCACATACCAGAAATGCCCCTTGCAGTAACTGTGAGCCTAGCAAGGTACAAGTGACAGGGAGGGGAACCAGTGGACGGTGCCACCTGAGAGGCAAGACATGGTGAGAATGGCAGGGAGGAAAACAGCAACTACTGTTACTTTGTGTTCAAAAAATTGCAGTTGCCAGAGGAAGAAACAGGCCGAGCGGGAATAACCAAAAGTGGAAGGGAGCAAAATATTTCATACCAAGAGCAACAGCATAGCTGGGCAGAGGCGGCTGGGATTGGACATGAGGCCATTCTATTTATTTATTTTTTTCTTGTTTCAGAGCCTTTGTTCATTCACTCATTTTTATGGCCGGCTCAGCCTGCCCCGAGGGCAGAGCTGGCGCAGCATGTGGTGCCGGGGATTGAACAGCGGTCCCTGCAGCCACCCAAGCTTTCCCAAGCAGGGGCTTTAGACCACTGAGCCATCCTGCCAGGCCCCATGAGGCCATTCTAAAGGTCTCATGTTTTTTTTTTTTTTTTTTTTTTTTTTTTTTTTTCTTCTTATCCATAAGGAACTTGTGATTCTTACAAGGTTGCAGAACAAATATAACTGTGAATTCTGTTTCCCAATTTACAGAGCTGATTTCATGCACTTTTGACAGGAATATGATATTTCTGACAATCACAATTCTTCCTGATGCTGGAATGCTTGGAGGGCAAATGTCCCATCTGCCACACTCCTTGATTGGTTTGTTTGGGCCTTTCTAGGAGAGAGCCACTGTGGCAGAAATACACATGGGGGCATGCAGGGATGCAGAAGCTTGAGCCGTGGGGTCTGCATTCAGTGAATAACCTGCCCTTGGGCACTGCTAAGGAAGTCATGGGAGGCTGGGGAGATGCCAGACACCCTCAGGAAGGGGAAAACTATCTCATCTTATGCCTGTGGGCCTGGACTCCTAGGGCAGTGATGGTGAAGCTACAGCACATGTGCGGCAGCGGGGTGTTGATATCATGAAAGGCTCCACGAGGTTCTCTATCACTGCCTAGGTGACTCTGACCCTTGTTGCAGGCCTGGAGCCTGCTGACTCCTGAGAGGGAGGTGGTGCTGGCACATCCTAAGCAGGCAGACTCTGGCCACCAGGGGGTGGAAAGAGGAGTGGGGAATGAGGGGCCAAGGCCTGTGCTGCCTGTGTGGCTCTTTCCACACTTAAGAGAACTTGCAAACAGCTGGGCAGGAAAGGAGATAGTTCCAACGGTGTGATGTTCAGAAGTAGGATGGGCTCATGCAATTGTTACGTCAGAAAAATGTCTCTAAATATTGCATGCATTGTTTTGAATATATCTGATTATGTCAGGATTGCTTGTGGTACCTAGGGATGCAAAAGCAAAATTCCAAGATCAGTCTGGCTCTGAGGATTGCTCCTACACAGCTCCCTTAGCATATCCGATAAGGTGAAGTCCTCATTGGACTTCCAGGTTTCTTTGCTCACCCAGGGACCCAGCAGCACTGCCTGGGCGCCAAGGACATAGGCAGGCAGACAGAAAGATAACTCGCCTGAGGTCACCCCGCAGGTGTCTGGCTGCAGCTTGGGCAGAGGGAGGCGCGGGGCCAGCAAAATCGGCAGCAGCTCTAGGATTTGGTTTATAAGTAAAAACAAGCAGTGAGGGAAGAACAGCTGGTGTTGAGTCTGGTGCTAGGATTAGTCTGCAACGCTAATCACAAGAAGTGGAAAAAATTAGGAGGTCCTGCCTGCCAAGGAGGTTTTCAAACACATGCATGTGCGGCAGTCGTGGCGGGATTAGGCTCTCCGAGTGCCAGTGAGGTAGGCACCCAGAGCCACCAGCCAGAGCCGGCTTCCGGATATTACTCCTACACAATTTGAGAGGACCTCCACCCCACTAGAACTTTGGGGACAGTGGAGGAGGTCGTGCGTGGCATGGGACAGGCTTCTGGAACTCCTCTGTGATGGCCCTAAAGGTGCTGGGGCCACTGGGGAGGAGAGAGAAGGTCCCTAGTGCCAGGAGACACGGACTGCCACTCAGGGCAGAAGATAACTGTGTAGACTTATGTGACATGCTATCTGGACAGTCACAAAGGCAGAGAGGAAGCCCATGCTGACTGCAGAAGGCAGTCACACACCCCTGCAGTGGCACTGTGACGGACAAGCCCTGGAGCATGAGGGCAATAAACTGGACCCACCCTTGGCAACTAGCATGATGTAGGGATCCCTGGGGGATCATAGTCCAGTCCTGACAAGAGTTGCCCAGGTGGCATTTGGATATGGAGGAAAGCCCAGGAGATGGAGGAGTAAAGCAGGTGACAGGCAGGTCACCAGATCCATTTTGGGTGGAGGGGAGCTGAGCGAGGCCAATGATTCCCCAGCTGCAGAGCTACCTCAAGGGTGGCTCACTCCACAGCCAGGCCATGATAAGGGGCCACACATGCCACTGTCAGGCTATGAATAAGGGTCATGCATGGTGCAGCTGGATCTTTGGGCAAGAGTAGGCCTCATTCTTGGTGTACTCTAGAGAGGACTTAGAGGTCTGGCTGAAGGTCCCCACAGTGCTCTATCTGGACAGATGCCTGATGGATATCTATGACAAAGCCTGCGCTCTTATAGGAGCCTGCATCTGTCTTGCTTCACTCTGGCACACACAGCCCAAAAAGATGCTCAGGCCGTGGTCTGCCTACTTTCTAGGATCTCCTTCCCGAGGTTCCAGGGAAGCGTTTCTCCAGAGGAGTGGCTGGGACAGATGTTCCCAACGTCCTTCTCTGCCCGTCCTAGCTTTCCCAAAGTCTCATTTTGGTGTTGCTATTTGCTTCTACAAAATGTGGAGCTTTTCAAAAGACATTCAATTTCCTTTGTTGCTATTCAGTTGCCATAGTCAATTAAAATCTATCAATGCCTCGGAATAAATTTGTGCTAGGTGAAGAAAGAGCCTCGGCACAATCTTTCGACATGATCTCTATTACCTTATGTTACTTTAATAGCTAGAGTAATAGTTTGTTATTAATGGAATTAAGCAATTTAGTTCAAGCTTCCCAGAGGTCTTATAAGACAACTATTATAATTTGTATGCTCAGATTTTCCATTGAGTAGATGCCACGTGTTTTACATTACTTGCTAATGTTTCGAGAGATAGCAGTAGTATATTTAATATCTGGCTTTGTTTAATGATTCTAAACCTCTTTCAATGTAGGTAAGTGCTGCTGGAATTTTGAACAGTTAAAAAGTCTACATTGTACAAATAATTATCTTGAATATTGTTCAGCCCAGTTTCAATTTGTACTTCCACTCTGCCAACTATCCATGCTAAAGATTTGACTGAAAATGTGTTTTCCAGTTTCCTGAACACAAAACTGACTCCTGATCCTTTGTACAGAGACACCCTGCACATGCTCTAAGAGACCACACAGATACACACGCATGTGCATGCGTGGGTGCGCACACACATATGCTGCTCACACCAGTTTTGCCTATTTGAATAGAGTCATATTTAAACAAAGATTTCAAAACTGTTTTTGATGGTTGCAAAACCTGTTTTTAGAATAAATGTATTCACTGCATTATGAAACAGCTTGAGAAAACAAGATCTTACAATGTACACCATCTCTGTATTTAAATAGTTTCATTTCTATTCATGAGCTCCCTGATTAGATACATGGAAAATATCATCAGTAAAATATGAATAATTCTGACAAATTAATAGTCGATTTTTTTAAAATGAAAATATGTGTAAGCATCTCATTCTCATTAGCGAAAGCTGCCATTGGGGGTATATGGAAAGCATGGTCCGCCTCGGCTCAGCACAGATCCCTCTTAAACTGCAAGCAGCAGAGAAGCAAATGTCCCGCCTGGGGCTTCCTGGGAGCAGTGGGCAGGAAAGGACAGTGCTCTTTGCAAAACCAGGTCGGGGTGAGTGCAGCCCCACATTTATGTGCTCTACTTTATGTTGGTCTGTGAGGCTGAGGAGGAGCCGTGGGATGGCAGAGCAGCAAAGGACTTTGGAGACTGTCTTGTCCAACTGCCCATTACTTCTTGGACTATTTCCACTATTGCACATGAGTGTGAGATGAACGTGATTCACTCAAGGTTACACGCTGCATCTGAGAGGAGCGGCTGTGGGCTCAGCATCCATTTTTTTTTTTTTCCTATGAGCTGCAACAAAATGAAACATACCTACCAGATATCTGAGAGCCTGCATCATGCCAGGGGCTGTGCTGACCAAAGAAATGGCCACACTGACTGGTGAGACATAGCCCTGGCCTCTGGGAAGCATGGGGCCTGGAGCGGGGGATGGGAGGCGGCACGGGAGGAACTGCTGGGCAAACCTTGGCTGAGAAAAGCTGGTCTCTGTGCTTGGCTCCATCACTTCCTTACCAGATGACCTTGTGCGTGTTTGCCTCATGTTTGTGAACTTAAGGTGATGCATTTGTGAAGATAGGAGTATTTCCTACTTATCAGGGTTACTATAAAGCACTCAAGAAGAAATCTTATAATCCCAGCTACTCATGAGACTAAGGCAGAGGATCAAAGTTTGAAGGCCAGTCTAGGCAACTTAGCAAAAACTTTATCTCAAAAAACAAAAAACAAAAAATAAATAAAAAATAAAAATAAAAAATAAAAAATAAAATAAAATAAAAAGGCTGAGGATATAGCTCAGTGGAAGAACATTTAACTGGCACGTATAAGACCCTGGGTTCAATCCCTAGCTCTGAAAAACAGTCATACTGTTTAGTTGTCCTGGTTTCACTAAAGGGAACCCATTTATACTACTTATACTGAAAACTGGGCCATGGTGAGGACCCCCCCACCCACCCAGGAACTTGGCCAAGAGGCAGAAGAGGAGCTTCAAGGACCAGCCAGGGTGAGCTCTGTTCTCTTGCTTAGTGTACCCCTTCCCTCGGGCCAGTCCCTTCCTTTTTCTCACTTTTCCAATCAGACTTTGAGGCTCAGTCCTTTACACAAAGAGACCCAGAATGGTCTCTCAGGTCTTGTATCTGCATTGGCGTAAGCTAAAGGGCCAGGCCCAGATGGACCTGTCCAGTTCTCTTAGGTCCCTAGCTCCCATTCCAAAGAGAAATCAAATTGTTCCAGCTTATTTGTTAGTAGTACTCAGTCCTATGTTGCTGGCCAGACAACAGAAGGACATCCCTTAACTGAGGTGTCTGCTCCTAGCACAGGAAGCTGAGGCTGGAGGGTGGGCCTCACCCATTGGTGGCAGATGGCAGAGTAGTGCTGGGTGTGTGCAGATGAGGAGGCTGGGGGCCAGGTGGGCACCCCCATCCAGTACAGGAGGCCTTCAAAGGCTCATGCCCTGTCCTACACCGGAAGTGCAAAAAACATGGTGAGGAAGCAAAGGGAAGAGGTCAGGTGGGCAAGTCCAGAGAGGGTGATGAGAAGGCAGGCTGGGCAAAGGCTCCATGGTGCGAAGGACCAGAGAGCGATGGTGCAGGATGTTGGCAGCATCTGCCTACACATCAGCCCAAGGGACCAGGAACACTCCCAAGGGCTGCTGGGGGCCGCTGAGCAAGGTGGCCTGGACAGGGGGCGGTACAATCAGGGAGACCTCCGTGGTCACTGGGATAGCCTTGGTAAGCGCCTGCTGAATAAAGTCAAGAGCAGCGGAGACAGAGGGGAAAGATGTGAGAGAGATGATTCGGAGGTGGCCCAGAGCCCAGACAGCGGGTGGAGAGGGTTGGCAGCAGGAGAGCTCCCCGGTAACGTGGGGCTGGGTCTAGGGTGTGGCTGCTGCCAGATTGGGGGAAGGCACAGGAGAGTGGGCTTGAGGACAGACACGTGCAGAGAGGTCTCCTGGCACCTGAAGGGTGTCCTTGTAGACATGCTGGACTAAACTCCAGGGGTGGATCTGGGAGTCACCAGTTTAGAGGCAAGGGACAAGAGATCAATTGTACCTGAAGGGCTGGAGGATGGTGGTGAGGAATGAGAGATGGAGCCGCCTGTGATAAGAGGGTTAGGGGACTGCCCGATGGCCTGGCTGGTGGGCAGCTGTATGCAGCGTGGGCCATCAACACTACGGCTGGAAACTGGAGACTGAAGACTTTCCCAGCCCCCTCGGTCATGCATGGCCACTTCGGGACCTCCCTCTTCTTTCCTGGATGGACCTGACCTCTTCCTGTCTTCTCCCAAGCAGCATGAAAGATTGGCTGGAGATTCTTCTGGAGTCCCCCCTCATGAGAGGCCAGTCCTTCAGAGCTCTTGGGCTGAGAAGAGATGGCTCGGCAGCTGCCGTGGCCTATATGTGCACCTGCAGCATGGAAGGGAGGGGCTTAAGGGGTGCAGGCAGAAAACCCCTCAGGCCACCAGGATCACTGTGGGGTGACTGATCCTAGAGGAACGATGGGCCTCCATAGCACAGGAGGTAGAAGTGGTGCTCTTCCCAGGCACTGGGCCTCTGACTTTCACCCTGGGGTTGCATGTGAAAGAGGAGGTTGGCTGAGGTGCAGGGAGCCCTGTAGCCCAGCAGCCAGTTTGGGGGCCAGGCTGGAAGCCCATGCATTTAACCAGCCCTGAGGGGGAGATGGTGCATAAACAGCATTAATATTGAACGACCTCCACTTGTTTACTTTCAGAAGCCCCGACTTCCCATAAATCCAAGTCAGAATCAATCATCTTTCATGGAAGATATTAATGACAATTCCATTATTTAAATCTAATCAATGCAGGCCCCCTCCTCCATTGTGCTGGAGCCAAGTAGTTTGGAGGGGGCTTTTGACCAAGTGATGGAAAAAGAGTCAAATGACCTTGCTTGCATCTCAGTGCTGCAGCTAGATAGCTGCTTAGGAAAAAGGGGTTGGGTTTCTCTCCATTTCTCCCATGAAGTGGGAAGGTTTTAATTCCACTGGCCTAGGAAAAACAAAAATCCTTCTCTTGCATTCATTATGCGCTGTCCGAGTGCTGTCAGGGTCACTCAACGTCACTGCTTTTTTTTTAAACTCAGTGACTTAGCTGCCGTGATCCACTGCTTCCCAATCACATTTTTTTTTTTTTTTTTTTTAAGTTATGAACTCTCCCTGGAACTGGCTTCAATGCCTATGAAATAGCTAATCTTTAGAGAAACAAGTGGGGTTGTTTCCAGAAGTAAAAAGGCACAGAAACAAGACAGACATTGTGTGCTCTGGGAGATGAAGAGGCCAGCAGAAGTCTCCAAAGAAAAAGTATACCTGCCTGGGTCCCTCCTTCCCAGCAAAACCCCCTCTCCCAGTGGCTCGCCAGGACACGATGAGGTGCAGAACTGGCTCACCATCAGCTGCTGCAGCATGGCAAAGGCCCACTAAACGCTAGGAGCCCGGGTGCTTCTCAAACCCAAATGTGGGGCCTGGAGAGGATGAGAACTTCCTGTTAACACTCCAAGACCCTCCTCTTCCTGGGTAAATCCGTCCTTCCTTAGGACTCGACTCTTTAGGAAGTGCTGGTCTCTAACCATTTGCAGCTCAGTGTCCACACCTGTCTCCCACCCCAGGAAAGGCTATGTCCTTCCCCAGTGGCCACCTCCAAGATGTGTTCCCCGAGGGTCCCTGCCATGGACACGTAAGGAGGGAGCCTTATGATTTGCACCACTGTGAAAGCTGCTCTCCTGGGAGGCTTCCATGGGAATGGGATGAGCAGGACAGGAGGACTCGGAATGCATTGGCATGGCAGGAAGTGGCCAGGACTTCTGACTCACCTTGCCTTCCCAGGCACCTGGACACGAGCTATTCTCCATTTCCACTCAAAACAAAACAAGGGAAAATGGGCTTAAATTGCAGCAAGGGAGATTTAGGTCAGATAGAAGAAAAGCCTGTAGGAGCCACCAGAACGAGGCTGCCGGGAGCTGATGGAATTTCTTTCCCTAGAGATCTTCGGGAAGAGGCTTTAGTGTCGGGGATGACCCATCCCCGGGGCTTAGTGTTGAAGGAGGAAGACAGGTGGCCTAGCAGGTCCGCCCCAGCCCTAAGCCTGCCATGGATTTCCTCCAAGAACATCACTCAACAGCCTGCAACTCCCTCCCTGAGAACAGGAATGCACATCGACGACACCCAGTGCCCTTTCTCAGGACTGTCAGAGGTTGTGCATTCTGTCTGTTGTGGCCCATAGAAGTGCCATGCCATCTGCCTATGACAAAGTCTTTCCCACCCTATGGTTGGGGACTGAGAATGACATACCTCACTTGGCCTGAATAATACTACAGTTCTCTGCCAGTCTACACAACACAGGGTTTGGTATGCGGCTCCCACTTCTTCGGAACAATAACAGTACACGTTGCACATCAGTAAGCAGAATCCCAAGGCAGTCCCCAGGGGCAGGCAAGGTTAGGAGCGCTGCCAAGCCTTGGGGCAGAGTCATGGCTGCCTGGCACCCAGGGGTGGGGCTTCCTGGGTGGAATTTCACACAGGCGCTCTCCCTGCTCCATTTCCCCTCCAGAATTTGTGCTGTCTTTGATTTATGCTGTCTTGTTATAGTCTCTTCAGTCTCCTGTAGTGCCTCCTGGAGCCAGGCGAGGGGAGAACCAAAGAATAGAAGAAGCTTCAGAGCTTCCCAGGCTGGGACCTGGGCCATGCCCCCGCCCCCGCCCCCGCCCCCGCCCCAGGCAGGCCTGCCCTTCCTCAGGCCCAGGAGCTGCTCAGCAGCTCTGTTAAGGGAGCCCCACAGTGGGAGGCTGAAGCCAGCTGTGCCAAGAGCCCCCCAGGGACCCACAGTGGAGCCTGGGCACGTTCACGGCATCATCACAGGGCCAGGGCTGGGGACTAGCAGTGGCTAGAGGGGGTCACCAGAGTTGGCTCGTGCAGGACAATGGTGGCCAGGCCCTGTCTCTGCCCTCCTGTTGTGGCGCTCCGAGCCACATGTCCAGCAGCAGCAGGCAGAGCTGGTTGTCAGAAGGCAGGAGGTGTCTGGGTGGCTCCTCCCCCATCCTGGAAGCAAGGGGGCGGGACAGCATGGGGAGATATCACGGAGGTATGATATGTAAGTGTGGCCAGAGCCTCCTGTGAGGCAATTCTGTTCAGAGGAGAGGGGAGAGTTCTAGCTGTTTCAAATAATTCCAGAAAACAGCAAGTGACCTATTCACCTGGCTTTGCCCTGGCAAGTACTGGCACCCTGCTGGCCGAGAAGTTAAAAGGCCAGAAGGGGCCTCACCTGCAGTTGGTTACTGTGGTTTGGACATGAGCATGCATGGGAACCACTGTGGCCGCTGCAACTGCATGGACTGGCCGCAGAGGCTTGCACAACATTCCAGATGTGTGACAGTTACAGGCTCCAGCATCCAGCCACCCCATCCTGTTCCTCAGAGCTCCCCACCCGAGGCGGCTCTGGCTGCTGGAGAAGTGGAACAGGCACTTGTCACCACTCCTCAGGCCTTGGGGAGGCCGGTGGCAGTATGGGTGTCAACCCCACCTTGGGTGCCCACACCCAGGAGGAGTGGGGACTCTGAGCAGTGAGGAAGGGCCACCCTCATGGCCCCCTCCCAGCTTGGGGACCTGGGGAGAGCCCTCCAGAGAGGCCTTGTGGACAGAGCAGGTATTGACCGTGAGGGCAGGGTCATGGCCTGGATAGAGGTGCTTGGTAGAGCTACTTAGTCCCACACACCAGCCCACAGCTGAAAGCCCCTTGGCTAGCGTGGTGCTTCCCATGGGAGCATGGCCAGAGACCCATCTCCCCATCTTGTCAGCAGAAATGAACAGGACTTGCCTTCTACCCAGCACCATTGGCTTGGCCTCCAAATACCACAAGGAGCCTAACTCCAGGACTGATTCTACAGCTAGTAAGGGAAGACTCTGGCTGCAGCTCTGGGGCCCATGCCCAGGAGCAAGGCCGGAGAGCCACACACACACACACACACACACACACACGGTGGGGAGAACACACAGACAAGGCCTGGCAAGTGAGGGTCTAGGCCACAGCAGGAGGGAGTGGGACATTCTCTCCGTGATAGCTCTCACACTGTACCTAGCAGAATTCCTGACCCAAGGCCTTCTGAAGAAATGACTATGGCACATTCCTGAGCCCTGTTCACCCTCCATATGCTATCTGCAGAAGGGATAGAAGGACCTGCAGCCAGGCACATGGTGGTAGTGGTAGGCAGGATGAGCAGAAAGAAGGTGCATCTGAATTGCTCACCACAGCCCTGGGCACAGATGGCTGCGGTCAGAGACTTGCTCTTGCCTCAGCCGGGTGCCTGAGGTGGGTGGGAGAGGAAGGCTGGGCTCTTATGAAGGGCTGAACTTCACCAGGGGTCAGGAGGGAGCTGCCTCCTCCCAGTCCTCACCCCCAGCAAGCCTCACTCTAAATGGATTATTGTTTATTGGCGGCTTATCCCATCTCTCGGGTTATGAATTATTTACTAGATAATGACTTCATAATTGCTAATAAGAGATGCCCCAAGGACATGCTGACATACCTTCTGAAGCCACAGTGCTAACTGTGGTGGAGCCCCAGAACCTTCCACGTGGTCGCATGCAGCATCATCCAAGGGACAGAGCCTCACCGGACCTTGGGGATCAGTCAGGAATTCAGCCCAGTGAGGGGCAGGGCCAGGGCCAGGTCTCCAGGTCTCAGGTCAGTCAGTGGCTGCCCTGGCCTGGGACAAACACTAGCAGAGGCTGTTCCGCACTGTTTGGGTCACATTGTGTGCTGAGTAGGTCTGGTGTCACAGTGAGTGTGGGCAAATGAGTGCATGCAGTGGGTGTTTGGAAACCCCCCTCCATATGGACAAGGGTCTCCAGATCTTCCGCCACAGTGGTCCATGGGGATTTGGAACAGAATACAGCCCAGGGGCTGCCTGGGTGTATGTGGGTGGAGGAGTATAAAGACACCCTTGGGGCTAGGGCCAGGGGAGACTGGTTTTTCTCCTAAGTCATGGGTGATTTAAAGGACAGCTCTGAGTGAGATAGCTGGTGTCCCCAAGGGGCAGTGGCCGTGATCTGCTTGCATGGCGTGGCTGGTCCCCAAGCACACAGATATTAGACAGGTTACCTGAGGTGCTTCTGATCACTCATCCATCCCCGAAACATCCCCAGCCTTCTTTGCACCAGGTCTCAGGAGGGGTCCAGAGGCTGAGTCCCGGTCTGTGTGTTCAAGAGGGTTCTTGCAGTGGGAGGGGCTGGGGCTGAGGAGCTGGCTCTGCCTGTCCTCATTCCTCTGCCTCTCGCTCCTGCTGTGCAAGCGAGCTGCATGCACCGGGTTCTATGGGACCCAGAGCGCCCCTTGGTGGGGGATGAGCCAGTTGTACACTGCACAGTGATGGAACCGTACTGGCGCCAAGAACCTGGTGCTAGGTGGGGGCTAGGCGAGCAGAGCACTGGGGCCTCACTGTCCCAGATGACAGATGCCCACGGAGCGCTCTGCCAGAGTGAGCGGCAGGGACGGGAGGGGCTCCTCCAGAGACCTGGCATAGCAGGATCGCGTACTTCACCGGGGGTTGCAAATGTGGGCCGAGCCAACCTCAGAGTCTGCCTGTGTGGGAGCAGAGGACGGGCAGAGGCTGGTCAGCTGGCAGGGGCAGAGCTGCTGTATCTGACGCATGTCCATTAGTGTGTACCTGTGTGAGTCAGGGAATCTTCGGAGTGCATGTCTGCAGCCTTGAACCGGGCGCTAAATAAACAATCACACTATTTATCTTGGGGTGGAGAGGGAAGACACCTCGACTGGGCGTTAATCGGAGGGGAGGCTCTCAGGCTGCCGGGGGGGCTGCTTTGTTCACAGTCCCGTTGGAACTCCAGAAGGGACCTTCCAAGAACCTCTGTTTTTTCATTTTCCATACCCTGCACCTGCCAGGGTACCTGGGGGTGGGGGGCTAATTGTTACTTCCCACGCTGTTACTAGGTTACTTTGTAAAGGCAGAAATATGCTTTTAATGATTTTTTGTTGTTGTTGCTACCTTGCGGACCAGATGCTTTTATCTAAATGAGTTGCTACAAATCAAAGGAAAGGCCCATGAGGGTTGCTAGGCTGCGTCTGCCTTCCGTGGTGGAGCTCTGGCTCTGTGAATGAGGCGGAAGTGTCCCCCACCCCCTCAGCATCCAGCTCTCTTACCAATGAGTACAGATACCGCTTGGCAGCTGTAACTGATGAGCCTGGAAGAGGACCCAGGAGCAAGTGCAGTGGTGGAGGTTGTGACAATAAAATTCTACCGGGTGTCCTTTCATGTAAACTTCAGGAAGGGTCTGTTGCTTCACGTGCTTATGGCATGGGTAGGGACGCACTCCTTGCGTTATAGTAGGTGTTTAAGAAATCTGTCTGACAATGAGTTGTTTTTCCATAGCAGATTGTATCAAGTCCTGCCACTGTGTTGCTCACTCTAAGAATGTGTTTAGTTGCTGCCCTTCCTCCTGGCCTGGGACTCCTTAAGGACTGGGCTTTTGTCTGAGGCCTCTGACCCCGGACCTGGACTAATGCACAATGTGGCTGCCAATCAAGGCTGGAAGCAAGGAATGGATGCGGATAGAGATGCTCTTGGTCTCTCTGTTTGCTGGCTATTCATCGTGCAGTCCCCATTTCTCCTGGTACTATAAGTATCTGCTCCACGAGACACAAGAGAGAGAATTTTATGAGTGGAAGACAAATGCCTAGAGCATTTCGAGTTGCTTTTGGGCGTGGGTAAATGAGATAACCCAGAAGGACTGAAGTCCACACATTTAGGAGCATGGTCTCTTAAAATAATGAACCTGGTCATTTCCACAAGCAGGATGCTGGTAGGGCCACTTTGAGGTTAGTGACGACTTGTGCAAATTAGAATCAGGGGCTCCTCACTGGCAAAGCTCACAGAGCCTAGGCTGGGAGTCGGCCCCACATCACCTTGGGCAGGGGTCTTCACACAGGGAACAAAGCCACACCTGTGCCTGGCGCCTGTGGCCACTGGGGCAAGTGCAAGGTAAAGAGGGAGACAGGCCACTTTTGGAAAATCAAACTATACCACAAAAATAGACTCTGAGGTTTGTGGATAAGCTATTTCTAGCCCAGGTGCCAAACCAGATTCTGCATCCAGATTCAACTGCTGTGTCACCTTCCCCACACCCCACAGCACTGGGCTATCAATGAGGCAGAGCTGCCTAGGTGCACGCTATCCCGCCCCCTTGCTTATAGGATGGGGGAGGAGCCACCCGGGCACCTCCCACCTTCTGACAACCAGCTTTGCCTGCTGCTGCTGGACATGTGGCTCGGAGCACCACAACAGGAGGACAGAGACAGGGCCTGGACAGCCATTGTCCTGCACGAGCCAACTCTGGTGACCCCCTCTAGCCACTGCTAGTCCCCAGCCCTGGCCCTGTGATGATGCTGTGAACATGCCCAGGCTCTGCTGCAGGGCCCTGGGGAGCTCTTGGCACAGCTGGCTTCAGCCTCCCATTGTGGGGCTCCCTGGACACCTGAGGAAGGGCAGGCCTGTCTGGGGCGGGGGCGGGGGCATGGCCCAGGTCCCAGCCTGGGAAGCCCTGAAGCTTCTTCTATTCTTTGGTTCTCCCCTCGCCTGGCTCCAGGAGGCACTACAGGAGACTGAAGAGGCTACAAGAAGACAGCATAAATCAAAGTAGGAGTGAGAACAAGTGCTGGAGGGGAAATGGAGCAGGGAGAGCGCCTGTGTGAAATTCCACCCAGGAAGCCCCACCCCTGGGTGCCAGGCAGCCATGACTCTGCCCCCAGGCTTGGCAGCGCTCCTGACCTTGCCTGCCCCTGGGAACCACCTGGGAAGCTTTATAAAAGTATGAAGGCCTGGGCCTCCTGGAGTTTTTGATCTAGTGGAACCAAGATGCAGCCTGGTTTGACGATGCCTCATCTCCCTAGGTGATTTTAGTGCTTAGTGTACATGGAGGGCCAATGTGGAGAGAACTTTGAAGGAACAAACAACAAACCCATCTGTTACAGCGCGAGTTTTGGTTCTGTGAAACAATGACTAGGTCTGGGCACAGTGGCACACGCCGTCATCCCAGCATCTGGGAGGCTGTGGCAGGAGGACTGTCACAAGTATAAGGCCAGCCTGGATTACACAGTGAGTTCAGGGCCAGCCTGAAAGGTACGACAAGACTCTGTCTCAAAAACAAAAACAAACAAACAAACAAAAAAAGGAATATTGACTGGGTCAGCAGTTTGAAAGAATAGGTCTGTGGTGAAATCAGAGTCATTAACAAAAGAGCCACAGGTGACAGGATACCCAGAAACTGTCACAAACACATCAGTGTGGGCCCAGGGCTGTGATCTGCTGAAGCAGCCCAGAGAGCTCCTGGGAAAGCATGCTGTGCGGGTTGGACGTGCAGGGCCGGCGGCACGGTACAGTCGTGTGACGACCTGATCCAGTGGCAGACTTCAGAGTATCTGACAGGATAAATGACTCACCCAGGAATACCGCTCTGCAAAATCTCTTAACTTCTATCTCAATTCCTTAAGGCAGAGAACTCAGGGATTTGGGAACACTCAGCCGGGGCAGTGGCTAAAGTTTGACAACCTGTCCTGTGAGAGCAGCTAAGCTGGAGTTCCCAGGTGAAGGCCTGGGCTTCTGCAGTTTCCACATTCTCCAGGTGAGTCCTGCAGCCCTGAGAGCCAAGCACTGCCAGTACAAGTGGGACACCAGTCTCTAAATGCCATCTGTCTGGTCTCTCTTCTCTGGAGAGGCATAAAGGCCAGCATTATTCCCATTTTACAGCTGAGAAGCAGAAGTTTCACAGCCTTGCACAGAGTTACAGGAAGATCTGGGATTAGAAGCCAGTGACCTGTCTTGAGTCCAGGGAGCTGCCTCCCTGCCTATGCTCTCCAGAGGGGAAACAATCCTCTCATCTCACGATCCATGTGTGCATGGGTCAGGCCTGAAGAAGAGAAAAGACAGCTGATGTTCAGGGAAGATGCAGACCAGATGCCCAGGTAAGGGCAGCAGAGGTCAACGCATCCTTTGCAAAGAGCTCCTTGGGAGGCGGCAATGAAGCAGCCTTGTTTCAGACAGGCTGCATCTGACAGAATCAGACCAGCATTTAGGTACACAGGGACAGGGAGATGCTGCCTGGGAGTCGAGGACCAGGGACACAGTGGCAGAGGGAGTAGGGGTTCTGGAGCGATGGGAAGCTGAGGAATGCCTGGGAGGAGGGACACCCTCACTCAAAGATGGGAGAAGGAGGAGGAGGATGAGCCAGAGGGGTGCAGCCCACAAGAGCAAGGTGGGGCAAGGCTCTGTGACCATGAACCTGGAAGACAGATCATTTGCTCAAGGGGACGGAGCACTGAGGCCTCAGGGACATTTTTGTAGCAGAGTGACAAGAACACAGCAGGGAGCACGCCAGGGATCACAGAAGAGAGGGCCCTGCTGAAGGAGTGTGCCCAGCCAGCGTAGGGCCCAAGTATTTGGGTATCTAGTGAAGGGGCTGTAGAGACGACCAGGGAGATCCAAGAAAAACAGCAATGCTTTAAGGGCATTGGGTGACAAAGTACACGGTGGCCAGAGCAGCACTGAAAAGTTGCATGGCCCATCCTTGGGGTGGGTGCCAGAGGCCAAGCAGAGATGGACAAGGAAGTGGCAGTGGGAGGAAGGACGAGCTCTCAGAGAGACTCAGAGCTAGCGAGCAAGGCAGGGAGGCGGGCAGAGGACAGGAGTGTGGTTAGCGAGGGCACCTGTGGGATCAATGCAGGGGAAGGGAAGCTGGGGTGACTGCGGACGCTGGGACAGAGCTGGGGAACAGCTCCAAGTGCCATTAGCTATAGAGAAGATGCCATGTCCTCTGAGGGTCAGGGCATTTTATTTGCTGAGGACAGCAGCAAAAGGCCTAGCCAGGCAGAACTGAAATGGCCCCACAGTCCCGAGGACTGAGGAAGGGGATGCCACCCAGCAAAGGTCCTCAGTGTCAAGGAGCCTGCTGCTCTTGCCTGCCACCAGCCCAGGAGCCTAAGGACTCTGTTAGTTTTCTGGGCTCTAGTGAGTCCTGAGCTCAGTATCCCCTGCAGTGTAGGCATCAGATTTCATCCCTGCTAGCTAGCTCCTTCTGGGACCTTCTGGCTTATCTGGGCGATTTTTCATGAACCTTCTGAAAGACTTACAGCAGCGCTTCAAGCTTTGCTTCTGAACTGGCTTGTTTTATAGCTGGGCACGTGGCCTAGGGACCAGCCCTGTTTTCCCAGGAAACTGGTAGCTTTTTCCACTGGTCACCAGTGCCATAGTGGACCACAGCACCAGCTTTACCTCTCAAGAAGCAGTGGGAGTCCTTCCTGGGAGCCGTGGACATGGATGCCCTGAGGGACATTCCTGGCTCTGGGTGGCACAGATTTCCTGGAAGCCCCAAAAGTGATGGTGGAGTGTGAAGGGGCAGGACACAGGGATTCTCAGATGTGATTCCTGCCCTCCAGAAACTGAGCAAGTGGCAGGGAGGGCACACATGAGTCCCCAGTGAGCACCGCAGTTGGGCACTCAGAGATTGCTATCCACATAAGACATGCCCTACAAAATATGGCTTGGGAGGTCACCTGCGGGAACCCTCATCCTGATCCATGCTTGTCCAAGGCTGGGCAACGTACCATTCATTATGCATCAGTGGCAAGAAACCCCCCAAATAAGGCTCATCATTTCCTGCCACAAGCTGCCTTCTGTGAAACACACCCCCTGGATCTCTGCTCAGATGCTGGCTCTGCCCTGCCCCTGGGCCTCTGGCGGTTGTGGGGTGATGGCCCCCAGACCCAGGCTTCACTGTCTCATTTCCAACTTTCCTTCCCTGACCTGAGAGCCACAGAAGCAGACTGGTGTGGAGCCTGAGGTAGCACACAGGGACAGGGCCCACCGTGCTCCCATAGGCTCATGCCAATGGCCTAGCAGCTGGGCCAGGAACCCATCTACCCTCTTGTGCTATCCTGCAGGGCTGCTGGGTGGCAGCAGGCTGGAGGCACAGCTGGGCGATGGGGGCTCTTTCATCTGCACAGCCGATCCAGCCCGGAGCCTCCTCCCACTTGCAGTCGACAACCAGGGCTACCAGCAACTTAGAGCCAAATTTTCTTTTCTCTCTGCAAGGCATCTAGGATCAGCAGGCCTTCCTCAGGTCCACTGTCTCTGACTCCAAAGAGAAGGCTCTCAGACAAGCAGAAAATCTAGACATAGTGGGAGCCTCCTAGTCCTACTGCACTGCTCCTGTCACAGAGAGAAGCTGGGGTTTAGGTCAGAAATTGGACAGAGACAGAGCCCAAGAGGCTTCTGGGTAGAGGACCCCAGGGTGGGTGCTGCTGAGATGTGCAGCCCTAGGACTGTCATGGTTGGTGCTCACCCAGCCCTAGAGGATTACTGCAGACAGAGCTCAGGTGTCTGCTTCACAAAAGGTGCAACAAGGCCTTGAGAAGCTGGACCAGTGTGGCCTCAATGGTCCTCAGTCCCAGTGTCCAGGCTCCTCATTTCAACCTGCTGCATCCCAGGTGCAGCCCTGGCCCTTAGCAGTGGGTGGGGTGAGTGCTGGCAGCCCTTCCTGCAGGGCCCACCAGCACAACCTCTGGCTGCCTGACCTTGAGTTAAGAATCCAGACTCAACACGTTATGCCAGACTTGTGTAAGTTCAGCCCAAGGAAGTAATCAGACAATTATGTGGCGTGCATGTGCAAAAATGTTCATGATGGCATTACGTGTAATAGTGAAACATTCAAACTATGTTAGCTATCCGTCAATTAGGCACCAAGTAAATTACCTTAGTACTAAGTCCACATGATCAGAGGCCTTGAGAAATGATGATATAGATTTCCATTCACTGATATAAAATGGTGATTTACCACACTATTGAATCAAAATAACATTTCATCAAATAATACATCCAGCATGGTCTCCTGTGCGTGTGTGCACATAGGCCTGTGTGCACACTTTATGTATATGCATGAGGAAAAGGCTGGAAAGAGACATGGAAATGGTTGTTTCTGGGGCACAGGCCTATAAACCATTTATATGGCTTTAGTTTTTCCTTTGGTGCTTGGGATCGGATGCAGGGCTTTACCAGTAAACACCCTCAGCCCTTAGATACTATGTTTTTAAATCTTTTTACAGTGAACAAATGATGTGTTCATGACCTGGAATAACATTTTAATAGCAAAAGAGTTAAATTTTAAGGATTTAATTTGTTAAATTACAAAAGAAGAATGAGAGCTTTGTAAGAGCTTCATAGTCCAACTGCAGGCCACACCCAGACCTTACCTCAGGAAACCTAGACCTGGAGAGCTGGGGCAGGCTCAGGTGGGCAAGGTGAGGGTATGAGTGGTTTGCACTGATGTGGTGAAAATCTCGGCATCAGGGAGGATGAGGAGCAGCTCTGTTCCTGTGTCCCTAGGCCCCAGGCCTCCTGGGCAGATGCCTTGCTTATCCCAGCCTAGCTGAGCCCAGACCTACCTTGCGCCGCCCGTCTCTGGCGAGTTCAGGATTCGTCCCCAGGATGCAAAAACCTCGATGGCCACCAACACTTAGCAAAGTGCGAGCGTCATGGGGAAGCCAGACGGTCTGCAAAGAAAAGGGAGAAGAGTGGGGTTGGGATGGGGAACAGTCTCTCATTTCATTTTATTTTTTTTTTCCCCCTAGAACATCTATTTTAAACTCTAGTATCTTGGGTGATTCCCACTCTAAATGAATGCGAGTGAGTCTCGGCCTTGTGTTTTTTCTAGAACCCAAACAGACTCCTGAGGACTAGCTCATACAGGGCTGTGCGGCCTCTGAGGAAGCATGCTCAGATAATGGGGTGCAGTGGTCAGCAGAGGACCCCGAGCTGCTCAGGAGAGGTATCCCTCTTCCCTCTCCTCCAACCGCCAGCGCTAATCCCCACTACGGAGCCATTAACGCTGAATAAAAGAGAGAACAATGGCATTGTCTTCCACCTAATCCGAACAAAGAAACTCCAGCGATGGGGGGAAAATAAGAAATTTAAGTCTTTAATCTAATGCTGAAAAGGACACAAACTCTAGAATTGCAAAAACAAATCATTACTTCTTTTAGACAATAGGCAAGAAGACCTTGAGGAGGAAAAGGATGGGTTCCTCAGAGAGAATTTTTTTTTTTAAATATAGATTTAATACTAGTAGGAAGAGGCTATCCATTATGGGGAGGCAGGGCTATTTCTCATTTGCTCTTTCAAATGTAATACATGAGAAAGCCATTGCCATGACGGGAAATGCCATCCTCCCCTGCAAAAACTTGTGACTGTCATTACTTGGGAATCAATATAATTTTTAAATGGAATATATCATTATCAATTGATTTTTTTTTTCTTCTTCTTAGCACTCCAGGGTCCCAGGTAGCAGGAGGAAGCTTTAATGTGATATGAAGGATTTGGACAGGTAAATAAGTTATTGTAAACTAATTTCATCTCATGGCCAGCTTCCTTCTGACAACATGATGGTCTTTCTCAGATCCTCTCTACCTAAGCTTTTTCATCTGCCATTGACAGAGATACCCTGCGAGCCATGTCAAATACTCATTTGAAAGCTGAAGGTGGCAAAAATATTACTTTCCCCAAGGACAGAGTGTTCTCTTTATGATTAAGATGTAACCTCTGCGGGAGGCAAGGGAAGCCAAGGTCACCATTTAATTTTGACACGGAGCCAAAGTTGTGAGTACATTTCCTCTACCAGGCCCACGTGACGTGCACAGAAACATTGATCACCTTGGCCACAAGGTATTGGCAATATTCGTGACTAGAAGATCGATGTATTTCTGGGAAGGACCCTCAGCAGATATATGGCAGAGAAGAGAGGCTGAGTGGTCACATCATTTTAGGTTCTTGAGAAACCCATTCACTCATTTACTATGCATATGTTGAGTGTCTGCTGTGCATTGAGCCATGTCCTAGGCGCTGGGAATGCATGAACGAATGAAACAAGAAATATCCCTGCTGTCATGCAGCTCAGACTCTTGGGGGAAAAACACATAAGAAACAATAACCTTAGGAGTAAGTGAGCACTGTACGGTACACTGGAAGGTAGTAAATAGTAAACGTGACTTGAAGAGATAAAACAGAGCAGGGTAGGGGAGGCATGCTGAGAGCTCCTGAGCAACCTCAGCAGGGTGCAGGAGATGAGGAGTGGAGCCTGCAGGGCAGAAGGAAAAGCCAGGGAAAGGCACCAGAGTGGTGGGGGAGGCATGACTCTTGACTTCCAGCACCAGCAAGGAGGTCACTGGGACTGGCCTAAGGAGAGTCCAGAAGATGAAGCCGGAGAAGTGAGAATCCAGATTGTGGAGGGCCTTGTAGGCCACTGTGAAGTTTGCTCACTGAGAACACAAAGATCTCAGCCACTGCCTGTAGGAGGGTCTATGTCCTGAGACAACATTGTGAAGTCAATGTCAGCTTAATCTGCTTTCCTTTTCTTTAGTTAACAAAGTTCGGCTGTCTCAGGTGAGCGAGAGCCCACATCCCAGGTTGCAGCCAGGATGCGCTGAATGCATATAGCACAGGCCATACAGGAGCTAATGAACAGCAGGGGAGGGGGCAAGGGGCTCTGTACATCTTGTTCTGATGACAGTGATTGTGTCCTTCCTGCTCTGTGGCTACTCTGGGAAGTGATGGCTGAAAGAGTTCCAGACAAAATGACTCCATGTAAAAGGCGGGTTCTTTGTGACTTGTCCCTACTGTGAAAGTCCTGGTGTGAGCTGACAGGTTAGCTACTACTGGCTGTGTTGGATAAGTCTGGTTGACCCAGGTCTCCTCCCACCCTCCCACCCTGTTTTGTGTCTTGGGATGCTTGCTGCTTGCTATGGAAGGCATCCCTGGGACCCTGGGCCCTCGGACTCCTTGTTATTGTCAACTTGTGCGGGACCTCATAGGAGACTGGGACTGATTTACCCCCTTACCTCCCTTCTTTCTCCCCTGTGGGGTCTCCATAGGCTGTGTTCTTCAACTGAAGCCCATGGTTCTAGGTGGGGGAACAGGCACTGCACATGACTCGCGCTTCTATCCTCATCCCCCTTGTTAGCCTTGGGTACTACCCTATGTGTGCACTATTATGGTTTCTTTATACTGTGTCTTCTGTTCTGTGGCTGTTTCTTTTATTTAACTCTCTTCAGATTATACATTTATGTCTCCTTCCTTTCAAGATTCCAATGTATAGATGTGCAGAGAGAGTAAAACAGAGCTCTGGAACCAGACAAATCATCACTAGAATGCTAACAATGCCATTTAGTTTTATGATACTTGGTAAGGTATTTAATGTCTACGAATCCATTTCCCAGCTTTAGAAACAGAGAAGCTGGCCCAGGAGTCCCCGCGGGCCTTCTCAGCAGCCCCATCCCCTTTAGTATCATTTAAATATTGCTGCCACCTACCTATGAGCACCTGCACCACGACACCTTGGCTTTCACCAAGTAGAAACCCCCTTAAGACTTTCTGACTGTTCTTACTTCACTTCCAGCCTTAAGTTATAGCTCAGAGGATTTGTTTATTTTCTCACATTTTCCCTTTCTTGCTCATCTTCCTTCACCCAGCCTCCACTTGTCATCAGATTCTGGGCTGTGAATAAGCAGCACTGTAATATTTGAATCGCCAATCCACATCACCCATCACATGTCAGTGTTGAATGGATCCATGATTCACTGACTTGCCTTTGGAGGCCTATGTGCCACACACACACACACACACACACACACACACACACGTGCACACACACACACACACACGCATGCACACACACACATACACACTTAAACATATTCCACTTAATGAGTTTACTGGTATGCATAGTATGCAAAGTGATGTTAAATGACTAGAAGTCGATTTCTAGTAATTATTTTATTCCCATGTTAACATGGTAAAACCTAAAATTTCCTAGGAAAATGAATCTCAGGAAAAAGAAATCACAGACACCTAGGTATGGCTTTTCCTCTCTTGATGAGACGATGACAATCAAGACTAGATTCCTGACGTCTCTGGTCAAATTGACCCTTTCCCTTCCACTAATTTCACCATCACAGTAAACTTACATTCTTAATGAAAACAAAGTTCAGAAGCCAGAGGATACCAGACTCCTTATTTTAAAATCACAGCAGGCAATCAGTCACCACTGATGAAAGGGGTCTTCTCACTCTCCTGTGCTCAAGGTATATAAGGGATGCTGATTGATTTGGCAAGACATCGAGGCCAATATGAAAGTGACACCTCTGAATGGGCTGTTTGGGTTAAATGCTGGGAGATCTTCAAAACAGAACTCAAGAAAAATACGTAGGATATATTTTAACACTGCGTCTGGAAAAATGGTTCTTGACATGAACCAAATTGATTGCCAAGTGAATTATAAACAAGGTCCTCAGGATTTTTTTCTTAATGTCTCTATAGAAGATACCAATTTTTGGAGAAAAACTGTGTACAGAGAGGACGCAGCAATTAAGGAGTCTCTAGTTTGCTGTAGGATTAGAAAGCAGGCCTGTTCAATTTTTGAAGACACTCTTCCACTGTGGTTCCAGCACTGGGTTGTTCAGCATCACCCTGTAGGGTGTTGGGAAGTGTGGCTCCTTTACTCCTTGGGAAATGAAAGCAAACAAGGGAAGGCCATGATCTGAAGTGAGAGAGCCAGCCCCCCTCACCCATCCTCCAGTCAGCCTGGGCAGCCAGGTTCTGTGGCAGCCCTGGCACAGGGCTCGATGTCTGTTCCAAATGCATCCTGCATGAGAACATTCATTCATACTGTCTTTCTTTTAAGAAGACATAAAAACAGACCATCCATTAATAACATCAACCATGGTTTCACCAAAGCCTGCAGGGATCTTGCCAACACAAAAATAAACATGCTCTGAGGGTTTATCCATCAGGTTCTCAACAGTTCAAGGGCCAGAGGGTCCGGAAGGCCTGGCTTTTAAAGGGGGAGAATGAGGTTGTAAAGCAGAGCACGTTATGAGCACCCACCCGGCATGATGCAGTGTGGGGAGCTCCCATTTCCATTAGGGGCCAGGTTGGCCACCGATGAGCTCCATTACTTGTTTTTTCAACTGGCAGGGCCGCACCTCCTTCCAAACTTTGTCATATGAGGACAGATGCATCTAAGTAAGACCATGCCTGCACAGGCCACAATGCCTGGCAAATAAATGGCAGTGCAATATTCATGATGGTCAGAATTCACAAAGCCTAGCCCATGTTTTCCCATTTTGATGACTTGTTTACTTTATTATCACTATTTCATAGATGAGAAAATGGAGGCTCGTGACAAATAAGAGTTGTCCAGAGTGACACAAAAGTCAGTGAGGGAGGGAGGCCAAACTAGAACTCTAGATGTCGTGCCTCCCATTCAATGCCTTTGTTTAGGATCACTGAGACCCTCTTGTTCCTGGCCCCCTGTGCATGAGGGCAGCTATCCTGGGTTTGCTCTGTACCATCTGTGGGCTGAGTTAAGGAACCCCACTGCCCTTCCTCTCCCTGGCCGCTCTCAGCTGCCCTGGTGGGGGCTGAGCTTCGGAGTGGCCCCCTTGTGCTGCATGACCCTTGCAAAACCCAGAAGCTGCGAAGAGCCCTCCTTCTCACCGGCCCCTCTGTCCAGGGTGGGGTGATGTTCAAGGATTCTCCACAACCACTAACTCCATGCTTCCCAACCGGTCTTCTCATGATCGCTCTGCTCCACAAGAGAAAAATTAACCTGAATGGCATTCACATTCTCCCCAACATCAGAAATTGAGCTTAAGGAGCAAAATTTTATCAGAGAGCTTCAGAGGGATATAAGTCAAGTAGCAGCTCAGAGCTTTTGCCCTCCTCCGACTTGGGGAACCAATTCTCCCCTGGTTGGGGTAATCACTGCTCTGTGCCCCTCCGTCAAGGCCACAGGAGCAGACTTCTGAGACGCCTCCAAATCTGCTTCTCCTGGAGCCTTATCCCGGGCCATAGTGCTGCCGTCCACTTCTTGTTCAACCCAGTTCCTCTTACTTTCACCCCTGCTGCACATATAGCATTGTTCAGAAAACAGAGCAGATATATTAGTTCTGATTTCTACCCTCAGGTTGGATCTCCTTACCATATAGACTGAAATGGGTAACCCCACCCCCCAAATTCTTACAGTGAACCTGTATAGGGGCCTTATGGTAGTAACTAAGGTAACTGGGGTCAGAAGAAGGAGCCCTGACCTGCTAAAATGATCTCATTGGTGTAACCATGAAAGTGGAAGAGAAGGAGGAAGACTGTTCTCCTTCTGTTGGGAAGACACAGAAAAGGTGCCCATCTGTAGACCAGGAAGATAGTACAGCCCTGCTGGACCTATGCAGCCCCTAGAGCTGTGACAAGACCAGTTTCTGTCACTGAGGGCACCCAGCTGGTTATACTTTGGGATGGCAGTCTGACACACCTCATAGCATCCAGCTTCCAAGGATGGGCCAGGTCCCCAAAGGGCCTTGCTTTTACCAGAGACTGTGCCAGAGCATGCTACCTTCCAAGACAGAATGGGTCTGTGATCCCATGGCTCAGGAGAACTCTGGCAAGGCGAGTTCTCCCCAGGGCCATGCTCTTCTCTGCTGCTGTGATTTGTCACGTCAGCCATTAGACCATAGTTAGGGTGAACACTGGGTTTTCTTAAGGCTGCATAATGAAGAGGCAATGAATGAGCCATCTGGACTGATCAGCCTGACTTACCCACAGTGACACTGACTATGTCAGCATGGTGCCCACAGCTGGCATGTAGTAGATGCTCAGGAAAGCTCGCTGGAATGAGGAAAATGCCCACAAGATGCACTCATCTCTACAATTTTTCTTTGAACATCTGGAAGATATTCACACCACAGTTTCATGACTGGAATACAAACTAGTTTTTTAAAAAAATCAGACATTGCTTCCAGATTTTGCTCTTATAAACAGGCCTGCATCCTCCTTTTAAATTGCAATAATTCCTTCCCAGATGTTGCTTCTCCTTCAGACCCATAAATTTAAGCTTTTCATGATGACGCTTCACATTTGCCGGGTGCTGCTGGCTATGTGGAGCGATCCTGCATCTCCTCTGCCTCATTAGACTGCCTTGTGGGCCCCGAGAGGCAGGACAGCGCCGATGTCCCTAATTCACTGACAGGCAGGCCAGCTGCCGCTCTCCTGAGTGAGGCCAGGCAGGCTGTGGGCTTCCTTGCTCCTGGTGTGGGACATACAGAGCATCCTTTTTTGGGATTTTATAGGCTCTGTGTGGGCTGGTTCAAAGTGCCCTCCCCACCACCTCCTATAGAACTCAAGTGTGGACACATCTCTCCCTGGAATCTCGCGACATGACTAGGGCCAGGCAACAACATTTAAACAAGAGCCAACTGGAGTTCCAGGAGTAAAACCAAACAACAGGCCGAGAGAGGATGGATGCAGGGAGAAAGCAACACAATGCATATCTTCTCATCCTTACCACCTCAGCCTCAGCCCCAGAAAAATCTGCACCAAGGCAAAAGCCTGCTTCTGGCTTGGACTCTACAAGTGGTATCAAGGTAGCAGAACTGCCCTTCTTTTCCTAGTATGGCTTCTTGGCAAGGTCGATCTGTTCCCTGTGACTGTCTGACTCTGCAGCAAGCCTGGGTCCTACACCCTAAGTGCTCAAGTAGCCCCTGCACTGTGAGTGCTGTGAGCCCTCTGTGGATCACACAGGTGTATATAACAGGGGGCTAGAGATGGGGTGATGTGGGATGGGGAGGACAGCCTCATTCTAGCTCCCTCTCAGGGTCTGGGTTAGGTCCGCCTGGCCAACAGTCACAGCTAGGAATGCTCAGGGTCCCTTGGCATCCCTGTGCTTCTAGGCCTGGCCTAACAGCTTTAAAGAGAAGTGTTGGGGACAAAGGTAGCTTCACAGGGTATCACCAGGGAGGCTACTAGCTTTTATGTGTTTCTGGTCCCCCAAGGAAGACCCAGAGGACCCAGCCCTTCTGACTGCTGACATCTGACCCATGGCCTGCATGGTGTAGCCAGAACTTCCCTGTGGATTTCTACACCTTCCACATATGCACGCAGGATAGGCTCAGCCAGGCCATGGCCATAGAGCACAGGAGATCATAATCTGAGAATCCTCTCTAGACTTTGATAGCCAACTGACCACATCTACTTCCACTCTGCTCTCCTGCCTCAGGCTTCTCACCTATAGATAGATACTGCAGGGATTCAGTCAACAAATAGCCAGCGATGTTCTGAGAGCTACCTAGTCTTCAGTTGCTACATTCACCAGGCTGCTGTGCCAGCCCAGTTCCCTCTAAGAAAATGGGGAGCCAGAGCTCAGGCCCCCAGCGCAGGTTCTGCAGAGCTTTCTTTTTTTTTTTTTTTTTGCGGGACCAGGGTTCGAACTCACAGCCTTGCGTCTGCCAGGTAGGCACTTGTACCACGGAGCTATCTCCCCAGCCCCAAGAGCTTTCAATTCCACAGGCTGCTTCATCTCAGAACCCAAGCCTTTCAGCCAGCAGCTGCAAACCCCTTCCTGGCCCCAAGTAGGTTTGTGAGACACTACTCTTTCACCCAGCAAAGAGGGATTTTATCTGAATGGATCTGAGGCTGCTTCTGCCTTCTCAGAGGGAAAAAATTGTGAAAGAAAGTCTATGGAGATTAGAAGACTTTCTACCCAGATCTGATGACTTATCTATTTAAAAATAAACCACAGACAGGCATGTTTCTCCATACTTCAGCAGAAAGCAGTTATTACCAGAAATTTCTGTAAGTGCTCTGCTTTTCTTGGCCAATGTAGAAACAGCCAAGGAGCTGAAAACAGAATGGGAAGCTCCCTTGGTTTCCCTGGTCTCTGCTGACATGCGTAGGTAAGTGTCTTTGTCACACAATGGCTTCATGTTTGAAAACTATGAAACGTGGGGCTAGGTGTTGCAGCTCACTGGTAGAGCGCTCTCCTGGCATGCATAAGGTTGGTCCCCAGAACCATAAAACTTTGAGCACCCATGACAGACCGGCCTGACCAGACTTCCTGAAACCAACAGCAAGAGCAGGCGTGTGACGAGCTAGAGGTTACACAGCCAGCCTGCAGGAGAGCTAGCACAAGAGCCTGGTTGCCAGCTCCCTGGCTGCTGTCATTTCTTTCTTCTAATGATCTTTGTACCTTGAACTGTCACCAGAAGGCTTCCAGGAAAGTGCCTCAAAAAGGTCAGATAACTTAGCCCAGCCCAGACCTCTCTTCCTACAGAAAGTCCCTCTCTAGTGAGCATTAAATCAAATCTTCCTTGCTGCACTACTTCTCAAGCTTGATGTTTCTAAAACCAAAGATATCTATAAATAATACATACTCATTTATATGTACATTTAAAAGGTAAAAAAAAAAAAACCCTCGTAACAAAAATACCTATAGATTCTCATGAACACTAATGGCCTATTCAAAACACTATGGAAAGAAATGGCTAATGAACACAGGTGACCACACGTACGATCTTCCCTCCACTCCTGGGCCTCACCCGACTCCACTTCTTTCAATGGTCACATTTAGCCATCTGCTTCTTCTTTTATAGGTGGGACTGTGTATTTTTACCCCTCTTCAGTTTTATAGGAAACATTTATCAATGAAGTAGCAAATAAAAATACTACATATCATCTAGAATTCGTATAAAATTGTTCTTGGCTTTAAGGAATCTAAAGGTTGATAGAAACACACAGATGATTCTTAAAGGCCTGTTTCTATTTTATGACGCATTATACATATCACACCCCATTGAGAAAATGTAGGAGTCGGTGTGGTTCTCTGTGTCAAAAGCTGGTGTGGTGAAGATAACCACATCCAAAGAACATCTTTCCTGGGGAATGAGGTGCACTCTAGTAGTGGTTGCCCCGTGGGCGGAAATGGAGCTAGTCATCCAGCAGCGCTCACATTAGTCTTCTTTGGAAGCAGGGGTGCTGCTTCCCCTCCAAGAGTGTCTTCTTGGCACTGTCTGCTTACAGTCTTCCATCCTGCTCATTGCCTCTGGCCTTCACTCCAAATCAAGGGCCCAGATGGAGCAGCCTTTCTCTAAGGCAAACATCCAGGTGGGCTAAAAGTTGGCTGCATTGTCTTCTGCCCCTGTGTCCCCATGCAGAGCTGTGACCTTCCCATGGCTGTAGAGGTGAGGACCAAGTCTGCTCTGCCTGCAGGAGGGTGAGGTCTGGGCTGGAGTGGCCTGTGGTTTTCAGGATGGGACAGGGTATAAGCTGGAACCTGGGAGTCAGTGTGCCTGGAAGACTGATGGGCAGGAGCATCTGTCTTAGCTGGGTTTCCTCCTAGAACAGATCCTCAGAGATCTGGATACAAGTAGTTTCTTTGGGAGTTGATCCAGCACTCACTGTGAAGGAGGAGAGAAGTGAGAAAGGCCTGGAAAAGGGAGTGGTGAGAGTATGGATGAGGGGGCGCAGCCAGGGTTCATGTCTGCTGGTTCTTTTGAGAGGCTGGGAACACCCACAGACCTGTGTCACTGAGAGACTAGAGGCTGGGGAATTTTTTATGGCCTCCTACTCTGGTTGGTGGAGAGGTGCTCTGTGGGTCTCAACTCTTGCACATCTCTAGCCAGCCCTGTGCACAGCTTGGGTGTGTCCACACAGAGGCAGCAACTGGGAACTATCAATAGGTCATCTTTTGATCATGGTGAGGTTCAGGGGCTCCTACAAGTCCCAGAGTATTGCTGGGGATGACTTTCATGTTTACTCTAGTGCTTCAGAGGAGAGGGAGATACACTGCTTGCCTCAGTAGGAGACCAGGGGCTCGCTTGTTCCAACAGAAGAGGCCATGTCATATGTGTTGTAATGGGATCATCTGCTATCTGTCAGCGAGGCGGCAACCACATATGAAAAATTACACTGAAGAGCAAATTAAATGAACTGTCTGCAGGCAGCCTGTGTGGATGAGGAAGGGTTGCTGTTGACAGATCTATTAAAATTATCCATAAATTATCTAAGAGCACATAGATACATGTTTAGAACGAGGGCATTGATTATGGGCATTTTAAATACAGCCTGGATTAAATCATCTTGTCTCACTTGAATGGAGTATAATGTTTAAGGAAAGAGGTAGGAAGAATAAGTTATGCTTGTCACCTTCCTGACCAAAAGGAATGTTTAGCCCTTTCAGTTTTCAGGACGATAACGTAAGCCGCTAAGACTTCTGGGTACTTCCAAGGTCCTTTACAAAAGGGCTCTCAGACACAGGCAATCAGAGCAGCCTTCAGAAACAGAGAAGAGAGCAGAGAGGCCAGGTGTGCTTCTCTTGCCAAGTGGAGCCTCAGTGTGGATTTGAGGTAAGTGAATGATTGGGTAGTTATTCCAGAAGCCCAGGTAGGTGACTGGGAGTATGGGCCAAGAGGTGACAGAAACTGGCATGTATTTCCCTGAGTGAATCAGGCATCAGAGTGGGCAGACAGGCCTGTACTATTGGGGGCCTTGGGAGGGATGGGGAAGCACCTGTCAGGGTTGTCCCATCTGCAGGGAAAGGAAGTTTGATTGCTTCTCCACTGACTGCCATCTGTTGCTGGCTGAAGGCTGTTGTCGGAGAATTAACTCCTTGCCCCTTTGAGTCTGCCCCAAGTGGTCAGGTCCCTGGAGACATAAGCCTCCCATGAGCACAAACACACTGTGCTTGAAATCCGTAACCTCTGATTACGTGGATGGGATTCAATTTGCTACTCTCAAAAGTCTAACAAAAACAGACTACCCTCCTCCCCGCCCCCATGTAATCATGGAATAATATTATAATAATTTTGCATGGAAATTGCATTATTTCCCTGATGGAAGCACAGGCTTTGAACCTCTCAGGCCTTCACCTGCTACATTACTTTTCAAAGTATGAAGTAGCAGGTTCCAATTATCTGAAAAACATTTAAAACAGTAACAGCACAATACATAGTATGATCCAGATGGAGAGAATACACATTTTCCAGGACAGGCACCTTGATTAGTGACTGTGATTGTTAAACACATTTTGGGTAATATAGTGATAATGGACATTAATAGTAGCAATAGTGGTGAAGTGCTGAAATATAATCATTTCTGATTATATTACTATTTCCTTTTGTGCAACACAGTGCATATTTCCAAATGACTCTACACTCATTAAACTACACAAAAGCCCAGCGGCAGGTCAGCAAAAAGGTGGTCAGAAGGGGCTCATAGCTCCTGGTACTTGGAATGTGGGGAAAGATGGGTTAGAGTTTTCAGACACGTGGCATCTGGCTCCCTCTGAAACCTCTGTGTGCTCTCACAGGCATTAGAGAGCAAGTGGCCAGGAAGAAATGCTCCTATGTGCAGTATAATGAATTGATGAGTTTTAAATAAACATTTTGCACAGCCAGGTGTGGTGGTGTACACCTATAATCCCAGCACTCGGGAGGCTGAGGCAGGAGGATCGGTGCAAGTTAGAGACCTGCCTGGGCTACAAAAGTGAGCTCGAGGCCAGTCTGAACTGCATAGTGAGACCCTGTCTCAAAAAGACAAAAAACAAAAACAAAAAACAAAACAAACAAACAAACAAACAAAAAAATCCCAAAAAACAAAACCATTTTGCATGTTAACTTTTTTGTCTATGCCCAAATATGTAGCCGCCTGTCTTCTATCCTTCATTATTCTTCAAAAAAGGTTAATGCCTTATATTCAATATAACCAACATATCAAATATATATATATATATATATATATATATATATATATATATATATATATATACTGAGTGAACACAGATATAGTGTTTTATTCTTTGGATTGTAACATCCCAGTTTTAGTGTTTACATATTGTTGCAAATAGACTTTTAAAGACCACTTAAAATCAACCCAACCAATGGTTAATTGTTACAAGAGATTGTGAATGTTCGCCTAGGAGGCAAATGAAAAAGATGAAACCCAAAAACAACTGCTTCGACTTATGGGACTTAGGACCTATTTGTAGCATGGGATAAAATTTTGGGGAAGACCTAATCCTAGGATTCGAAAAGTGCTGTCTCTCAAAAACTTAGAAGGGAGTGAGGATCATGAAGCTTTGGAAAGCTGTCAGAGGACTCAAAAAGCTGCTCTAGTAATAAAATATGAATGCATACACACACACACACACACACACACACACACACACACACACAGGGGAGGTGAGGCTGCACAGCACGAGTGTGAATGACTCATAAAATGTAAGTGGGAGTGGCAGTGTTTATAAATTAACATTTATATAGTTTGTAATTTTAAGCACATGTGACTAAAGTAAATAGCACAAACATCCTTGCAACTATATTCCAAAATGCTTATATATTCAGTTAGGTAAAAGATGTTCAGGGGCCCGGAGTGATGGCTCAGTGGTCTAAAGCTCCTGCTTGGGAAAGCTTGGGTGGCTTCAGGGACCATGGTTCGATCCCCGGCACCACATGCTGCGCCAGACCTGCCCTTGGGGTGGGCTGAGCCGGCCACAAAAATGAGTGAATAAACAAACAAAGGTTCTGAAACAAGAGAAAAATAAAATAAAATAAAATAAAAAATTCTAAAGAAAAAAAAAAGATTTTCAGAAAGTTTCTGCTGGGAAAGTGTGTGTGTGTCTTATGTTTGGGCATAAATGTCCTTTTCTCTGTATGTGGGAAGGTTGCACCCCAAGCCCCAGGTCAAAGCACTAGGGATGCTGTAAGGTCTTAGTCCAACAACCCCCTCCTTTTTCAGATGGGGAAAATAAAGTCCAGAGAATTCTCTGTCCCACCGAGGGATCATTACAGGAATAGGTGAGACAAGCCTAGAAATCAGTACTGATTTTTCCCAAGGCCTTCCCAGTGACTGAGGTTGTGTCAGGGGCTCCTTGCCTGGCCAGAAGGAGTAAACTGGGGCTATAAACTCACACGTGAAAGTGCACTGTGAGGAGCACACGGGCAGGGGTTCTGCAGGCCCTCAGCACCCCAGGGCACCTGCCTTCTCTTTGGGAGGGCATTTCCTTTAGATCACAGACCACATATTAGCAGCTCTTAAGCCCTGCCAGAGCCCCACCCCTGCCTAAAAAAAAAAAAAAAAGAATGAAGATACATTTAAAGGCCTAAGCAAACACAAGAATGTCTTAGCCTTTCTTTCTGAATGAGACATGCTCTGCAGAATTTGCCAGGTGGGGTGATCTTTTGGTGCCATCTGCCAATCTCTTCTGGCTTGCTTAAGCAGGGGAGACTAGGGTTAAAATCCCCTCCCTGCCACCAAGCCTTTCTACCTGCCAGCCTTGGTCTCTTATACTTCTTAAGGCTTGTTAATCCTGAGCAGGGAGGGGATGTCACATCCAAATAGCCTCATAAAAGATGCATCTCCCCCCAACCCCCAACTTCTGGAAAGTAAGATATGTACTGGCTAGTAATGCAACTTTTAAAAAAAATTTTATTTTATTTTTCTTGTTTCAGAACTTTTGTTTGTTTGTTTATTTATTTATTTAATTTTTATGGCCGGCTCAGCCTGCCCTGAGGGCAGGGATGGCGCAGCATGTGGTGCTGGGGATTGAACCACGGTCCCTGCAGCCGCCCAAGCTTTCCTAAGCAGGCGCTTTAGACCACTGAGCCATCCTGCCGGGCCCCAGTAATGCAACTTTTGAAGTTTGGGCCTCCTTCAACTTTTATTAGCTCCCTTTTCACAAGGAGCAAAGACAGCAAAAGGGGACATATCTGGTAGTGGGAGGGGGTGGATTATAGAGAAGCCAGTGAAAGGAGCCTGAGCTAGAGGGGTCAGAGGAGGTCACCAAGTCCTCTTAGAGGGCCCCAGGCAGCAGTCAGAGAATTTGATTTCCCACTAGCATACTTCCCTCAAGTGCTTCTCTGTCAATGGCCAGGGTGTCTTAAAAAAAAAAAAAAAAAAAAAAATTAACAGCTACATGAGAATTTCTCATCAGGAACCATTAAAATGGCTTACTCCAGGTCATACTCTGCTAAGTTGTGGATGTGAAATTTTTGGAGCAGCAACAGGAACTTCTGGAACACAAGAATTATCAGTTGAGGTCTTGTGCTCAAATGTGGTCCTAGAGCCAGATTCAAAGGTAGACAGAAAACACACCACAGGCTACATCATGCTTGGTTAAGACTCAAGTCCCGGATCCCTCAGCTGCTCAGTAAACAACAAAGTCCATGACCCTTGTGCCTCAGCATCCTTAGCTATAAAATGACCATCTGAAGAGCTCCACAGGGTTATGGGGAGATGAAGTGAGGTAATAAAAGGAAGAGCTTAAAGAAGTGCCCAATTCAAGATGGGCCTCAAAACTGTTACTGATGATCGTTTGATCTTATCTGCCACTAAAATGGTCTTCTAACGCACAACTATGGTTTCCTCCTATTTGTGCTCCTGTAGCAGCTTCCTACTACATAGACTCAAGATGGTTTCTATGGTTTCAGCCCTACCCTGGCAACTTCCACCCTTACCACTCTGAACTGGTAAGGTCCTGGCTTATACTACTACTGCATGACCCACTCCACACTTCTGGTCTGCCCTGTCCTGCCCGCCCTTCGTCTTTGGCTTGGCCACTCCCTGGGAAGGTCCAGGTGCCCACCCTCAGAGCTCCTATACAGACCACATACATACATTTTCCAAGGCACTTCGCAGCCTGTTTGTGCCTTAGTGCAGGTAATTCTTTGTCATGAAGGCTAGCTTGTGCAATGTTTGGCAGCATTTCTGGCCTCTACCCACTAGATGCCAGCAGTTCCTTTTCTCTAAATTGGCATAATCAAAAGTATCCCCTGATAATGTCCAATGTCCCTAAGGAGGAGAAGGGGATAAGATCATCTCTGGTTGAGAAGAAATGCATTAGATGAAATCATAAGCTCTCTGAGCCTGCAGACTATATCCCTATCACCGTGACCTGGTTTAGCAGTTGGCATATACTAAGTGCTCAATAAATGTCTGTTGCGGAGGAAAGAAGTGACTGACATAAAACGAAATTAGCCTCATAATAAATATGCCACTTGTGTTGGATCAAATAAGGAATAAATGGATGAAATCTACAGTTTGCTAAATGAATGAATACATATAGGTGTGATGGATAAATACAAGAGTAAGTACCTTTCATCCTTTTAATCTCTTAAAGAAAAACTTCAACTTCCTTCAGTTCCTACTCAGTTCTTTGGTGTCATAGTGGGAAAGCAGAAGGGTGGCCTGGGCCTCCTGTCTGTTTTCTTACCACTATCCTCTCTCAGTCCATAGATGCCACCCAATGTCCTGAGGCCAAGGTCCTTGCTGGTTCCCCACACTGCTGGGCCCAGAGGGAGTCTCCCCTCTCCATCTTGTTTGCTGCCTGACCCAACATTGAGTGCCACTCTCGGCAGCAGGCATTGTGACCAAGACATTTGGTGACTGCTGTAGCACTGGCACACCCACCAGTCAGGAGAGTAGCTGGGGACCTGCAACAGAAAGTCCCGCTGTGCAGCCTGCAGCCTGAATTCAAGTTTTGCCTGAGACACTTTTTTCCTTGGCTTCCACAGCAAAACTACCTCTGGTTTATTTTCTGCCACAGTGGTTATCTCCCAGTCTATTTTGCAAAATCGGCCTTCTCTCTGGTGATAAAATAAGAGAGCTCACTGAGGATGTTTTCCTTGACCTGCTTTAAAAACTCTGTTCTCTCTCTCTAGGTCTGTGATGGTGAACCTTTTAGAGACTAAGTGTTCAAACTGTAACCCCATTGCCCTTACTGTAAAGTGCCGGTGCTGCAACTGAACCCCAATGTCTGGATGCTAGGGCAATGCTGGGGTGACGAGACACTCCGAGGAATCCTGGCTCCAGGACAGCACCACTAACTATGTAACGCCCGACAGCAACCCTGGAGCCACCCCCAGGCGCTCTGCCTTGCCTTGATCCCTCCCCTGTACCTGGCTCCTATCCCCTTGACACAATTTCTTTCCTCCATAGCTACTGCCACTTCCCTGGCTTGCAGGTCCTTTCCTTGTTTCTCCCGAGTCCCCACTTGCTCTTCTCCAATCTGCTGTCACATCACAGCCAAAGAGATTTTTTTTTCTCCCAAATGCAAATCTGATGCAGTTTCTCCTCTACTTCAAGCTGCCCCTATGAGGCTCTGGTGAGGCCTGGAGCCCAGCACGGCCCACATTCTGAACCCACAGCCCGCTCCTCCCACATCCCATGCTTCCCCCTCCTCTCTCTAGCAATCAGTGTCTCCTGATGTTCCACTTTTGTGCCACAGGGCCTTTCTATGCGCTGGCCACTCTCTCTTTTCCTGGCTTCACTGATTCAGAGCCCCACTTTATCAGCAGCTCCTGGCATCCTTTCAGGACCCTTTAGTACATTTGTGAACAGCCTGGGTGCACCAGGAAAGCGGCATCCACCAGGCACACTGTGGGGAGTGTTCTTCGAGGCCCCTTTTGGAGCTCCCATCCTGGGAAACTTTCAATGTTGGAAAGTAGCCACCTCTTCCCTCCTTTCTTTGATGGGGGAAGGCTCTGGAACCTTAATATAAATAAGTTGTCAAGAATTCCCCGAGCAGTGGCAAAGTGGCACGAGGCTGCAGCGTTCAATGTGGCAGGAACAGAAAACGCAACTCAAGCATTTACAGCAAAGCACAAATCACCCGCAGCCTGAAGAGCTGGCATGGTGGATGCTTCCGGCTCCTCACTCCGGGTGCTAGACGCACGTGTCACGTGGCTTTACTAGGGAAAGTGTCAGATTTAGTCCTCGGATGTTTTTTTTCAGAATCCACAGAAGAAAGAAAGAATGCTCTAGGTCAGTGATGGTGAATGTTTTAGAGACTGAGTGTCAAACTGCAACCTCAAACCCACTTATTCATTGCAGAGTGCCAGCATGCCATTAAACTTCAGCACTGAGGTTTTAGTTTAGAAAACACAACTCTACATTAACATCTTTTGTCTTCAAAGAAAAACACAACTCCTGTGCCTGAGGTTCACCACCACTGCACTGCTATAGAACAGAGGCCAAGTTCCAGCTCCAAGGACTCCCGGGGACCCTGGCTGTACCTTTCAGGCCTGACAGCTTATGCGCTCAGCTGCTTGACGATGGCAGGGCCTCTGTGGAGGTGGTTCCCGCTTAGCCCTGTCACTGTCACTGTCACTATCTCTATCTGGGGTTTTCTCTGCTTTGGCCTCTTCAACTTAGAAAATAGGGAAAGTTTGGGTCCCCAGAATGTGCTTAGAAGAGGCATGCTCTGCAGAGAGGCTAGCTGGCTGTGTTCGTTCGCAAGGGCTGCTGTAACAAAATGCTACTGGCTTCAAGGTTTAAACAACAGAAATTGATTTTCTCAGTTCCAGAGTCTGGAAGTCCAAGATCAAAGTGTCAGGAGCATTCATACTGATTCCGGAAGAGACTGAAGTCCACATCGCTAGCAGAAGGAGCCAACTCAAGGGCAGGGAACATCGAAGGAGCACCCAGACTGCCCTCCACACTCAGCGTCAGTTTGGCTCCAGAAATTTCAAACTTATTGCACAGAGGTTAGTGACATGAGAAAAAAACAAAGCCCCCCACCCCCAGCTTTGTTTTTACAAGGTGTCCCACTCAGCACAAAGCCCTTTGCCCTCTAATCTTTCCATGGGATGTGATGCCACGTGTCGCAGGCAGGCAGTGCCGCCCATCCACACTCGGTCCACAGCACCACACCGGCTCTGCTGGGCAGGAGGCAACAAGAGACCTTTGCTGCATGGAGTTTAGAAAAATCCTTGCTCTGGAAGCTGTCTGAACAAAAGGGGGGGGGGATTAGGAGAAAACGCAAGAGAGAGGGATTGCAAAAATTACTGAGAACCCATGGCAGAGCTTTCTAGCAGTCATGAGATTGTGCAAATGAAATAACTAAATCATTATCCCGTTTTCTGATATGATTATACAAGGAAACAGAAAAAGCTGACTAAATAAGTGCTTTAACATGTATAATCTGCATCTTTTTAAAAATAAAACCAGGATTTTGTAAGGAATGTATATCAAGGTTATACAAAACATCAAGACTATACATTTTCTAGACAAATTTAAATGGAGTCTGCCTGGAGGTTTAAATAGAATCCATCCCACTAAGCATAAAAATAAGGCTCTTTTTAAAAACAATTACTATATGAAATAAAGAATAAACATACTAGTTTAATCTTTTCCTAAGCTCATCCTACAACATAATCCACTAAGTCTCCCCATGATGGGGACGGGGTGGGAGGAGAGCCATGGAGGCTGAGCTGACAGCTAATGAGGAAGGCTGCAGCCGGTGCTGCCAGCATCTGTGTAGGACTGGGGATGCCGGGCTCCGCCTCCGGCAAGCAGGGCACAGGGGTCTGAAACAGAGAGTGGATCTGATCCCTTCGGTGTTTTAAAAGATGACTCATGGGTTAGAAGCCCCTCACAAAACAGGAGCCATCAGCCAGAGAAAGGAGAAGATCAGTCACTCAGTAGATGCCCCTCAAAGCAGACCTGGTCTCTTGTTTGCCCTGCTGTGCGGACGACTGGTAGTGCATGGACCTTGGTCTCTTGTGCAGGGCTCAGCGCCCTGCTTTCAAACACTGTTCAACCCCTTGACATTGAAGTTCCCCAATGCAGCTCCAAAGCAGCTTCCTTAAATGTAGGTTAAATAACAAGTGCGGAGGTTTGGCAGTTATAAGTTACCAGCGGGTCTGAATTTTTTTCTTCAAAGAAAAAAAAACCCCAGCAAAATACAAGTCCTCCTTATTTTATGATCTTGTTTTTTTCTAAATATTCATATAAGCTGACCTTTTCAAGGCACCACCTGCAATGAAAAACATGCTGGTAATAAATCGTGTTTCTCTGGCTTAATTGAAGTAGTGTGTTCACTGTGAGCCAGGGACCCTGGGCATGAAGAGACACAGAGCTCGGCCAGCACTGTCGGGGGAAGGTGCCCCCATATTCCATGCAAGGACACCTCTGCTAGGCAGGCTGCTTCCCCAGAAAGAAGGAGGAAAATGCTGTTTGTTCTTCACACTGCATTTTCAATATGGGGGATGCACTATTAGTCTGAGAGCTGCAGGGAAAGCCTGCCTCTCTGTGCCGGCTGCAGAGATGCTCTCATGTCACACAACGCAGGAAGTTCAGGGGTGAAAGCCTCAAAGATTGAGCCTCCTTGGGGTTGTGTCAACCAGCGGAGAGTGGGGCTGGGAGTGTTTGTCAGACGATTTCCAGAGACGTGGTCTGGACCCACAAGTCAATAAAAGAACACTGTAGTTATAAACATTTTAAAAATTTACTTTTACTTGAATTTTACAAAACACAGACTCCCATAAAAAGAGACAACACAGTTCTTGTTCTGTAGAAGTTTTTACAGTCTCTCAGGGGAGGCAAACCCAGACATGGAAAAGACATAAAAATGTACAAAGAAACCACAGTCCTAGTATAAATGGAGCGGTTACTCAGAAGTGTGGTTCTGGTGCTCAGGGTGTGTGTGGATGTGTGTGTGTGTGTGTGTGTGTGTGTGTGTGCTCAGTTCTACCCAGCTACAAGTGGAGGGAAGAACAGAAGCCAGCGAGTATGTGGAGACTGAGGGGTCTGTTTTCCTTTCTTCTATTCTGTGACCTTTACTAATGTGTCTGTGCCATTTTTATAGTTGATAATTGTGATGTTAATGCACCCCTGCTCATGAATACCAGAGACCTTTCTAAAAAGAAGAGTGATAGCGACAATGACTCCTTTCACGGAGGGCTCAGGCATCTCCCAACTTGAGAGTGAAAACACTGCATCACAGAGGGGTGGCTGATGGCCTGAGAGCACCAGGGAGTCGCCTCCCAGCTGGTGTTTTGGACTATTTCAGGTACAAGTGCCACGTTTTTTAACAGTGGCCCATGGGCCAGTGGCCAGTTTTCTGGGTTAGCAGCGTTCCTTCTGCTCTTCCTGTGGCTGTAACGAAGCCTGAGGAGTAAAACAGACTAATGAGCTACATCAAAACCCCACTGTTCTCACATGGAGATAACAAATGTACACTCACAGGGCAGTCAGTTGCCACCAAGAGCAGCCCAGGAGCCAGCACACAAGAGCAGTTGCTTTTGCTGACAGCTGGGGGACACAGCAAAATGTCTTACTCACTGTTACATTCAAATCTAAAATATCCCCCCAAGGCTCATATTCTGGAGGGCTGGTCTCCAATGCAGCGAGGTCAGAGAAGGGGCTTTTGGGAAGTGACTGTTTCACGGGCTGCGACTGTCATCAGTGCTCATCCTCTGACGGCATCCATGAGGGGTGATGTAAACTTAGGAGGAGGAACCTGGTGGAAGAGAGGGCCACGAGGTGATGCCCTTGAAGGCTATATTTTTCCCTTGGCCTCTTTCTTTCTCCTTCCTGGATGATGTTGCCTCAGGAGACCTAAAAGCAATGCAGCCTGCTGACCATGGACTAAGACCTCTGAACTTAGGGTCCTTTCTAAAGCCAAAATAAATCCTTCCTTTCTTAAGTTGTTTATGTCAGGTATTTTGGTACAGTGATGGAAAGTTGACTCCTAAGAGCCTGAAGAATGGTCATGAGGCTGCCTGGGGAAAGGAAACAGAAGGCTCTAGGGTTGTGTGTGAGAATCTGTAAGGCATATGTGGAGTGCCTAGGACATGGTCAAGCCACATGGAAAGAGCTGCACAAATGCAGGGAAGATTTGCTGAGGAAATGAAGCAGAGAGCCATGGCCCTGTACGCACAGCTAGAAAGAGTTCAGGGAGGGGAACGACCAGAAAGATTCCTGGGCCCTGCACACCAGGCTCCCCTTTATGTGTCAACCTGAAAAGCATGGAGTTGGCTACCTAACAGGATGGGAAAAGCCACAGAGAAGTCAAGCATTTGCCTACAACCTGTCAGTTGCAGAGCCAGCCTTCACCCCCAGACGCTTGCCTTGAAATTTTTTACTTATATTATGCTAAGGGAAAGAATACAGTCACAAAAGACCACCTACAATGTGATTCCACAGTGAGTACTTGGGTGGGGGAGGAGGAAACGGGTGACTGCTAAGAGATGTGAATTTCTTTCGGAAGTGATAAAAATGTTCTAACATTGAGCATGGTGATATTGTAACATGTCTGCAAATATACTTTCAAAACTCTGAACAGTACAGCTTAAATGGTCAGACTGTCTCACTAAAGGGGTTGTGCTTATTTTTTACTTAGTTAAAACAAATCTCGTGAGCAGTCATCCAGATAATGCACAGCTCTGCTCACTCTGGAGGGCTGAAGGACATCAACTTTGCTTCAAAGGGAAATGGATCCAAATGTTAAACCTTATGCTGGTTTTTATTAGAGTCTTCCAATATTAGAACAGAATCCACACACGGATGCCCCCTACTCAGGCTTGCTGCATCAGGCCTTTGCCTTTTAGAGCCCTTTCCACTCTAACCCTGAGCATCACAATTTGACCTGCCTTGGCAAAATACATATGCAGTGCTGCTCTCTCCTTTATCTCTCAGAAAATGCTGTCAAGACACACTGGCCAGGCTTGTGGGAGGACAGGAGACTGCCTACCCAGTAGAGACCCACCAACTGACCTCAAATTATGGGAGAGACCTCAGCCAAGATAACAGGGCCATCTAAATGACCTTAAAGCTGGCCACAATGCATGAAGAAACCCAATGGACAACAGCAGACCCAACCAACTGGGCCAATGAACAGTAGCATGTTTGTTATTTAAGTGAGTTTGGGCATAGCGTATTAGTTAGCACTGTTATGAGTAGGTAACTAATATATTCAGCCCCTAGATATTCTGTGGATAGCATCCGTCCCAGCCCCAAAGACATTCAGTCTAGCTCTAGTCTCCACCATATAGACAGAGACAGGGATCTACTTCAGAAACCAGCTGGAGGAAGAGGGAGGTGAAAAGACATATGTCATGCATAAATTCACAGGGTAGGAGAGGTGGGAGGACAGTTTACAGAGTACAGACTGAAACAACAGAGGCTGCCTTCAAATACTGGTTGTATCACTTTCTGTGTGATCTTTTGGCAAACTATCATTTATTTATTTTTTATGTATTTAGTAAGGGTCTATAGGGTCTGACTGCATAGATTGGACTCATATCGATCCTCCTCTTTTCAGCCTCCCAAGAACTGGGACTACAGGTGCGTACCGTGCCACCATGTCCAGTCTCAGTCACGGTCTCAACACGCCCTGGGGGCGGGGCCAACACAGCACACTGGGGATCAAACCCCAGTGCCTGTGCTGCCTAAGCAAGCACTTTAATCTGCTGAGCTACCCTGGCCCTGGGAAATTATTTAATGTGTGGATTTTACACTGGCTTAATCAATACCCACTGGACCTTCTTCCTGGTGTGCTTTCTTATATTTTCAAGTTGACAAAGCAACAATGGCCTATAGTCTTGTACCTCCAGGTTCTACATCTGTTTTAGATTCTACCAAGCAGCTGTGCTTGTACATGATTTAATGGGCCAAGGGAATGAGATGGAGGCCACACGGCTATAGACTGTACTGGCAAGCAGAGGCAAGGAGATCCATCACCATTTAACAGATGTGCTGAAAAACAGGGCACACAAGCAGCAAAAACTGGAGCACCTGGGAAACTAACATAGTCTGTAGGCACTGGATATTTCTATTCAGAAAGTCTGTTAGCTGTCAGATTCAGTGAACTGACAGCTATGGTAAGCCTTTGGTTTTCTATAGGACCCAAATTCCTCAGTCCAAATCTTGGGACTAGATTTGTCTTAGAATTCAGAATATGGATGCCATTCTGTACCTCCAGAGACAACACAGTATTTCTATTAGCAAAAGCAGTATTTCCACATTCACTGGGATAAGTAGGGATTATACCTGGCCTTGTGTCAGCTTAGGTTGGCATCTGTTGCCAAATAATTTTCTGCTTCTGGAGATTATTTGATTTTTGAATTTTGGATAAGGGATACGGGTCCTTTGGTTATGGAACAATGATACAACAGAGGTCTAAGTACTGAGACAGAGGGAACATGAGTAGCTATGAAAGGTCATGTGGTAGAAACCAACGCCGCCATCAGAGATGGGAAGACATAACAGGGTTGATGTGTGTAGAGATCATTTAATGTTTGCAGTGATGCTTGGCCAAATGCAATGAATGTGGAGCCTTGCATAGCAATGAGAAGGGTACAGGGGAACTTCCCTTTACAGCAGGGAAGCAAGGGCCAACTTAGCTACATGGCGGGCCCATGGCCAGGAGATGGCAGGAAAGGTAGCTTGGGGAGTAAAACAGAAGCAAGCAAGGTTTCCTTGAGGCAGTGGGCCCTGCATAGGTGAGAAAGGTCGGTCGCCCACAGAAGCACCTTGAGGAGAAGCAGACACATACTATGTACAAATGGATGGACTGTGGTGGGCCACATAGGAAAGACGGGCCACGGTGTGGATGTACTGAACCAAGTCAGAAACAAATGCCTCAAGCAGACTGCGGTCACTAAAACACTTGCCTGAACTTGTATCATCTTTTAACATCTTTCTGCATTTATTTTTACTTGACCTACAGTAGTAAAATTTAAAGGCTGAAACCTGCTTGACCTGGAAGCAAGTGTTTTGCTACACTTGGTAAACTTGTCCAAGAGGAGTTTCTTTGAAGAGTGTAGTACATCTAGCCTGCAACCAAGAGCGTACATTGTTTACATATTTCAGCAGTTCAAAGCCATCAGTCTTATGTGATTCCCTTCCTTTCCTCCTCCTTCAAGAACATATCCCTGTACTCCAAAACGACTTGCAGAGATGCATATAAATAAAAAAGGGAAAGTAATGTCAGAAAAGCAGGGCAAACACAGGAAAAATAAGCTGAAACCAGGAGCAAGAGAACGTATAATGAATTCTCAACACCCTTGGGCCTTGTAGAGTTTTTTTTTTCCCAGCACATCTCTCAGTGTAGAACCCTGACCTGTCACTACAGTGTTGTTCATCAAAAGCAGTTCTGCAGGAGCCAAAAAAGAGTAGAGTGGCTCATGGCACCCTGAAAACCCAGTGCAATCTAGGAAGAACTTGGAGGGCATCTGCCACCAATGTACCAGCAGTCCCCAGACTGTTTCTGAAGATACTACTGCTCTTCCTGAACTACTGGCTATTGGTAGGATATTGATAATGAGAGCCTGATACATCAGCTAGTATAGACCACAGTTACTTTGTGCTATGGGCTAAGGTGCTCAGCTATAGGCTTTAACCATCTTTAACCATCTGAGGTAGGGTTGGCTCTGAACTACAGAAGAATGTGACAAAGATGGTCTATCCCTCCACCAGAGGTAGGTTGAGATCTTATGTTTGATAGATCAATGGAACAGAACAGGAAGTTGGCAAACAGACCCAAGTACATTAGAAATTTGGCATTTCAAACCTTTGAGAAAGGAAATGTGGCCTTTTTGGAAAATGTTAAATCGAATCCATATAGTGTGCCAATCGCCAGAAAAAAAAAAATCTCCAAATGGATTGGATATATAAATGAATAATGATGATATACACGTGCTAGAAGAAAACATAGGTGAATTCCTCAGCTTTTGCACAGAAAAACCTAAGGACCCAGAACACAACACTGACAAATCTGTCTATGTAAAAATAAAATGCATGCATGGCAAAAAATTTAAGAAAAGTCAAAAGACAAGTGAAAAACCAAGGAAATCATTTGGAATTTATATCACAGACAAAGGTCTAACCTCTTTAATGTTAGGGAAAGCTCTTACAACTAAGAAAAAGGCTAAAAGCATAATAGGCAAAGGTGAGCAAAAGATGTACATGGTTTAGAAAAAGAGAAAGGGAAATAGCACTTAGATGTATGATAAAAGCACAGCCTTATGCAAAATAAGATAAATATAAGTCAAAACTGACCAAAATGCCATCTCTCACACTGACAAAGATATTAGGATATAGTAAAAGAAATTACAAAGAAGAGGAAGAGGAAGAGTAGGAGGAATAGGAGGAGGAGAAATAGGAGAAGGAGGAATAGGAGGAGGAAGAAGAGGAGGGGGAGGAAGAGAAGGGGGAAGAGGAGAAGGATGAGGAGGAGAAAAAGCTGGATGTGGTGGTATGTACCTATCACTGGAGCACTCAAGAGGCAGGAAAAATTCGAGCTCAGTTTGGGCAACACAGTGATGAAGAGAAATCTGGTCTCAAAAATATTAAAGAGGGGCCAAGGGAGATGGCTCAGAGCTTGATCTCTGGTACCACCAATATATACATATATATTATATATTATAGAATATGTATATATTAATGTTATATATACTATATTAAAAATGATTAGGGATGTAAATCAGTACAAGAGCTCTGGATTCAATAAAGTATCACATAAACAAACTCATCTGCAGTTCTACTGTTAGTAATAATATTGGTATTATAAATTTGAAGCTATTTTATAGTTACATGTATATTACATACAAACAAGTTAGCATGTTCATGTGTAGGAGTAAAAATTCAGTTTGAGAAGAAACAAATATTTATAGAGTCTTGAAGCTGGGCATGATGGTACACATGTAATCCCAGCAGGAGAAGCACCATGAAGTTGAGGCCAATCTGGGCTACATAGTGAGTTCAAAGCCAGCTGAACTACATAGTGAGGCCCTGTCTCCAAAAGAGAAAGAAAAGAGTCTAAAAAGTCAAGAGATAAACTTATGTAGTAAATGCAAATATGAATTGGAAATATCAATTTGAACCCAAAATTTATTAAATAAATTTGTTTCCTAATCCTGGACACCCACTGCCTCAGGATAATCACCTCTAGGGTGGTGCTTAGATCATGGTTGTAAATTCTTTACTAAGAAGAGACAGGAGTCCTTAGAAAAATGACTTGATGTAGGTCCCAAACTATAGAAATATAAAGTCTGTCTTAGGAATATTGTTTCTAAAGGTAGGATAGGGCTCACAGAAGAGAATGAACTCTTCTTTGTGAACAACTTTCATTAACAAAGGTACAGCCAGGAAGACAGCTCAGTGGCATAAGCACCTGCCTGGCACGTACAAGGTCCTGAGTTCAATCCTCAGTACCAAAAAACCAAACCAAACCAGAACAAAAAGACAAAGGCAGAAAGGATAATATTGCAAACTATCTTACACTCTCCTTTTCACAGTTATGAAAGATTGAAATAGCCATCAGGTCAAAAGTTATGGGAAACAGTATATGTAATATGCATTAAATTATAATCCCAATGACTTGCTAGTTACAGCAGAAAAAAAAAATCTACCTCCACAATGCTGTGGCCTTATGACAATTTCCTTAACCTAGTAATTAAATAACTTCACCAATGGGAGCCAGATATTCTATCCTCTGGATGTGACGCCTCATGAGGACCCAGCAGCATCGATGAGAATGCCTTCCCTAAGTGCATACCTGGACGCCGGCCTTTAAACATAATTTCTAATTTATAATTTACAGGAGAGGAGAACTCAGAGTTTAAATCAGGCACCTCTGCAAGGGAAAACTTGGCAAATTTAGGATCTGGGTCATTACCCAGACAAGTGGCTAGATCTCTACAAAAATTCAATGTCATGAAAAGGGAAAACAAGGCAGGGTTCTTTTAGAATAAGAGATAAGAGAGATGATAATAACTAAGTAACAGGAGTCGAAAAATCGAACAATATTCTCAGTCATGGGAAACTTCAGTGTAGATGGCGTGCTAGATGGCTGGGGCGGAAATCACTAACTTTCTTGGCTGTGAGAACAGCAAAGTGGCAATCCTGGTGAATGTCCCTGTAGTCAGAACACAGGTACTAAGGAACTTAGGGGCAAAGCGTTCAGTATCTGAATGAAGCTTTCAACTAGCTGAATAATTCATAGAACCATATTTGGTTAATTTACATGTAGGATTTAAGCAAATGACAATGTGAACTAAGAAAATGACAGAATATTAACAATTATTAAACCTAAGTATAAGCATATAGAAATTCACTGTACCATTCTTTAGTTTTTAAAAATGTTTTCATAACATGAATTTCGAAAATGTTTTCATCACAAAAATTGGGGAGGGAAATTAGAGTGGATTCAATGCAAAGGCTGGAAATGGCATTATGTGTTATGTGGTGGTACCAATTTTAGGTTGGAGTAACTATAAAGTGAAGATAACTAAATGTCTACCTGGACTAGAAGCATTCTATGGCAATCATAAAATATTTAATGTTGGACAAAATAATTTCTTCTTCTTTTTTTTTTTTTTGTATTTTAGGGAACAGCCTACAGAGTGGTTAGGGTCTCACTACTAGATTGGACTAATAGTGATCCTTCTGTTTACAGCCTCCCAAGAGCTGGGATGACAGGCGTGTGCTACCACTCCCAGTCTCAATTGCTGTCTCAGTGAGCTCCAGGGGTGGGGCTGGCATAGCAGGCCCAGGGACCAAATCCTGGCCCCTGCACCTGCTTGCAGGCACTTTAATCCACTGAGCTATTTGGCCAGCCCTAATAATTTCTTCAAGAAATCTCCATAACATTGTGGCTCAGATGGTAAATTATGACTTTGGAGGCTACACCAATAAACCAAGGCCTCCACATTTGGGCCTGTGTGTATGAACTCTTCCATGCTAATACTGGGGTTGACCACAGGCATGAGTTTTCTACTGTTGCTATTATAAATTATCACAAACTCAGTGGCTTAAAACAATACTAATTTATTTTGTTATGGGGCTAGGGGTATAGCTTAGCAGCACGGCACCTGCCTGTCAAGAGCAAGGCCCTGAGTTCAATTTACAGCAATATACACTACATAAATATATATATATATATATAAAATTATAAAATTTGGTACCAGGGACTCAACTCAGAACCTTGCACTTGCTAGCATCAGAAACATGAAATAAGTCTCATGAGGCTAAAATCAAAAGCAGCAGGGATACTTTTCTAGAGTGTCAGGGAGTATTGTTTTTCTTTTTATCTTTTCAAGCCTCTAAGGACTGCCTAAATTCCTCTCTTTTGGCCCCTTCTTCAAGTCCAAACACTGTATTATTCTAACTTCCACTTCTGCTGTCATATCATTTTTATCTGACTCTCCTGCTTCCTTTAATCATAAGGATCCCAGCAGTTGCTCAGGACCTTCCCACATAACCCAGGATAATATCTCCATCTCAAGAGTCTTAATTAGATCTGTAAAATCTCTGTTCCCCTGTAAGGCTACCTCTTCACAGTTGGGGGTGGGGCATGAAGATGTGGACATCTTTGGAGATCATTATACTGCTTGCCATACTGGTAATGTGACACACTGATCAGTGGGACATAAGCAAGTATGATGCAAGCAGAGGCTCAATAAGTGGAGCTTGTCCTCTTAGGATTTTTTTGTCTCCAAATCTAGCCTTCATGCTGTGAAAAAGGAGAGGCCATATGGATAGGGAGTGAGGCTAAGTTCAACATCCCCAGCTGAGTTTCAGCCAGCCAGCCATGTGAACAGTCCATCTTGGACATGCATCTTCCAGATTTGGTCAAGCCATGGCAGATAATATCATGAAAGCAGAGATGAACCATCCTTGCTAAGCCCTGCCAAAATTGGAGAATTCTGAACAAAATAAATGGCCACTGTTCCTCTTAAGATGCTAAAAATTGAAGTGATTTTTTTTTTCAACTTATAAAGTGAAAAATGCTATTTGATACAGGTCAGTTAACTACTAGAGTTGACTTTGGGCTGAGATTATGACAGTCATCCTTATTTATGGTAATAATTACACTTAGAGCTTAGGTTTATTTAGCCCCTTGTGAATCTGAGAAAGTAAAACCCAGTCACCTATATAAATGAAAGTGCCTTTTTCCCCCTCTTCTCTTTAACAACAAGGATGGCTCCAGCACATCCCAAAAGGGGGTTCCATCATTGTAGACCACATTAAAATGAAAGTGGGCAAGAGCACCACAAGAGGTTGTACGTTCTGTACCAAGAAACCAATCTCGATTTTGTGGGTACCAAATGAGGTTCTGTGAGGTGCAGTCCTGATCCCAGATGAAGTAAGACTAGGACAGTGATCCATTTCATCCATCTGTTGTTTAATTATGGCCCAGGTGCTGCTTTGCATAGACTTGGTCTTCTAACTACACTCAGCTAAACTGGGTCTTCCACTAGTATCTGTGTGCCAGGTAAACCACAGCCCAGGGGACGAATTTTCAGAGCTTTCATCTTGCCACGAGTTTTTACTATACCAGTGGAAATCAGTTACTTTTCACTTTGTGGGGATTTGTTTGTGGTTCCACTATTCTTGGGAAATATTCTTAAAATCCTTCAGCCCACCTTCCCTTCTTTCTGCTTTACAGTGCTCCTAGCAACTGCAAGAGAATAAGCAGACTTGGTTTCTAGTCAGAGAAACAGCACCCAAGTATGAAGCACCTTTTTAATTTATAGCTCCAGGTGCAAAAACATTGACCTAGCAAGACACAGACTTAAATGGTGCCCGATGGCAAACAGGAGAAATCATTCTCTTTTCCTCCACAGCCTGGCTGCATAGCCAAAGCATTTTCAAGTCTCCATGTAACTAACTTGACCCGAGACCCTCACAGTCCTCCAGGCTCCTCTTCTTACTTCCTGGTGCTGAGTGTGCACCTGTGGCTTTGTACGACTAACAACAGGAGCCTCCTGGCCCATCTACCCCTGTGACTCATCAGCTTTCATCCACGCTTCACTCAGGGCCTAAATCCACAGACAATGAGAACGAGTGGAGTCATTTGGATCCTGAAGTGCAGGCTTCCAGGCAATGTCTAGCTACTTCCCTATAACTAGTAATCACATTTAAGGGAAGAAAAATCAGCTCTTGAATATGGCTTTGCGTATTAGAAGCTGGTGAGCTTCTAAGGGATGGAAGGTAAACTCTTGATAAGGAGGAAAATAAACAAAAGGTGATTTACACTTCTTGAATCCATAAATGTTCCCGAGTGTGGAGCCTGCATGTGCCCGCTCTGGGTAAGACCAACAGGATATGGAAGGCCCCCCATACACCCAGAGCTCAACCATCTGAAATAAGGCTATGAAGGCAAAGTACCTAGAAGAAACCCACTCTTTCAGTAAGGAAAGAGCCATCACAATCACTATATCCTTTCAGAGTTGCAGGTTTGAAAAGCAGGGAGCAAAAGGTTAGAAAGGGGAGGATAAAAGCCCTGGAAACTTCACAAGAACAAGAAATGACAGCTGACAACCAAGAAGGGAAAAGCAGGGAGAAAAGCAACAGCTAATAGCCTGGGGCCATTTAGTGTTGGGGAGGCCGAGGGCAAAGAGACTCAAACACTCAGCCAGCCCTTAAGGCACCTCGCAGTGAGGACAGTCACAAGTATTCACAGTCTTGCCCAGTCAAACTGTGGTCCTCCTGCATTCCGCTTCCATTGTTTAAAAAGGCTGAGGGTGATGCTCAATGGTCAGTATTTAGAAAGCTTCCCATCCAAAGAGTTAATTTAAGTTTGGGCACTTAAATGAATAAACTTAGTGGAGTAGAAAATTGATTTACGTGCAATAGCAGCTCATTTCCTACACTTGGAATTTGAACTTGACTTCCCCTTCACCATGTCACCGGGATTGCATCTCTTTGTTAAGCTCACTATCATTGCCCTACTTAGGGTAGTCATATCTGTCTGGACACGAGGCTTCCACAGGCCTGGTCCAGTCTGGCTTCAGCCTCTACTTGACAGAACTACCTCCAGGGTCCGCCAGTTAACCATGGCTCCTAACCACAGAACCTCCCAATGACTGCCTGTAGCCTAAAGAAGCTGTCCATCAGGTCAGACAGCCTGCAGGGTGATTCAACATCTGCCTCGGTTTGCCTTCCAATGTCATCTTCTAATACCCTTTACCTCCCATTACCACAGTTTCATGTCTCTGTCTATCACTGGTCACTTGGTCTAACTTATAGAATAGAATATACCTCATCCATCTGCCATAGCTCACATGCTTCACTCTGAAGACTGCAATCCCATACATATACATATATATGTATGTGTATGTATATATATATATATATATATATATATATATATATATTTTAATTTAGTGAATTTTCCTTATTCCTCCACCACAATGTGTACTTCACACTATCCTAAGTAGAGCTAGGTGGTAACGTCCCATCAGGTCTGTGAGGGCACAGGTGCCTCTTGTCAGTGTCAATGTCCCCAGTTTACTAGGCCTTCTCCTCACTTTCTGGAACATTCACTACCCTGTGCCTCTGCCACACAATGCCAGGATGCAGTCAGTGCTCAGTTCCCAGCTGGACCAACAGCAATGGGCTGAGGAGGATGAGTCCCGAATCATGGCAATGGCTCAGTGTGGTCAGTCTCACCCCACTAGGCATGACTATTCCAGTGTGTCAAAGCCCAGTCTCCTGCATAGCCACTTCATCTGACCCACATAGCTGTCTTTTGGTAGAAAATGTATATAAAACTCCAGAAACTAGCTCACCAGAAATAGCCCGAGGAGAAGAATCTCAAACTCTCTTATTTCTTTCTTCCTGGCTGAAGGACCCAAGCATAAAATCAGGAGAACTTCCGTCCTCTCTGAATTGCCTTTTGCTAACTGTAAGTTTTAACTGGGGCTGCACTCTTGACTGGCACCCCAGCTGGGGGAAGGGTTCAGATAAAGCCTTTCTACCAGGAGAGCCAGACTCTGGCTCTGTACTGAGCCACAGCACAGGGTTCCCAGCTTTGGCCATGACTCACAGACTTATACACACTCACAGACACAACCCCTCAGGAGGGAAGCAACTACTGTACTCAAACAGCTGTATTTCTGCCTTTTATAAAGACATTGTTACAGCTTCATAAGCCTGGATTGGGGAACTGGTTCCCCTCCATAAAATACCTTCTATCAGCGCCTTTACCTCAGCAGCTACTGTTCATTCCCAGGTCCATGTCCCACAGGTCCCAGGATACCTGAGAGTACTGCCAGAGGGAGTGTCAGCCAGTGACCTCTGGTCAGTGCTCCAAGCCATGTCTTCCTAGAGAAAGGTGACACCTAGAAGCCTGGCTTGGCCTCTTCCTCACTCCTGCCAGGAGACATCAGAATGAGTCTGCAGTCAGTGTAACAGCGGCTTATGAAGCTGTAACACTGTTAACTCTGTGGAAGGACTTTGGTACATGCTCTTCAGGCTTTTCTTGGACCCAGGATGGCCTAGTTTTCCATCTTTCAGGAGGCCCTGAAGGAGCAGATGGGAGCTGGCAGACCCTGTGACCCACAGATGGGCACTGGCTGGGGCTAGCAGTCCTCCTCTGCCTTCCTATAGATGTAACTCGGAGGACTCTGGAAATAAGCAAGGGTCAGCTCCTGGTTCCTCACAGGAGAATCTAGCACCTCTTACCATCCAAAATAAATCCCAAGTCCTTTCCTGTCTCTGCATCCTCTCTACCACTGATTACTCTAGGAAGGAAGTCTGCATAGTGACTATAGCCAGCAGGGTCTCGAGAGATTGGGCTCCAGCCAACTTCAGCCTCTTTTCAAGCCAGTGGCCTCAGGGCCACCTCCTCCCCATCCCAGCCACACAGGTCCCCTTGCCTCAGAACCTGCTCACTTTCTCCAGTCTGGGCTTCTTTTCCTTCAGACCATAGCTCAAACATGCTCCTCAGAAGGGCTTCCCCATCTCAGTAGCTCCCCCGCCTCCTCTATCACCCCAATGCATCCCCATGGTTTTTTGTAATGCTCATCACAAGATGCACCGACTTTTCAAATTTCTATGCTTCTTATTTAGGAGCCATACCCTCTTTCCACAAGTGCAAGGACAGGACGCTTTCTTTGAGCGCGGCTGTATTCCCAGGATGTGGTGCCGTGCTTGGCACGTAGCAGGTGCTCAGTGAATATTTGCTTTAACAAATGAATAAATAAGCTTTGCCATTTGAAAAATAACCTGCAAAATAACTAGAGATAACTGGGCAAGGGCAGAGATATGTGTTTCATGCATAGGGAAAAATGTGAAAATAATTTAAATACCCAACAAAAGAAGATTGTGTCAATCAGTGCTTTGGCATGATTAATTACTGAAAGCTATTTAACTCGGATGAGTTAGATGCTCAAGTACTGGTGTAGAAAGATGCCCAAGTACTCTAAGCAAAAAAAACAAAAAACAAACAAACAAACAAAAAAACCAAACCAGGTTACAATATGCATAAGCATGATTTTGTGTATTTTTAAAAAAATCTGTACCACTAAATAGAATGCTTATATATGTTTAAAAACCCTAAATAAGAGATAA
>PVJA010007379.1:17871-60652 GCA_004027025.1 Myocastor coypus | reverse complement strand
GCATAGCTAGACCCTGTGTCAAAAAGACCCATCCTCCCCACCAAAAAAACCAAAAAGATCAATTTGAGAGTGATAGTTGAGAGCAGAAAGTATGCTTAGGATATTATATAATTTGGATTTTTGAACTTCCCTAGAAAAACTGTTGTAAATGAAAAGTGTGTTTCTGAATATTATGTATTCCTGAGTATATGATTCCTACTAGGTCAGCCATTTCTAGTTGTAAGTTCAAAAACTAGAGATCAGTGTAGAATGATTTTTGGGTTTGGCCATGAAGAGTACAGAAAACTGTACTGGAGTTGGGGTTTACAATAATGAGGTAGAAATAATGTGGCCTTCATCCATTCTGTAGCCAGATTTACCTTAAAATAATCGAAAGTAGAGTCGTGAAAAGATACTTATGTACTTTGTTCATAATGAAACATTTATGATTATTAAAATATGGAAGCAACCCATATTCTTTGTATACGTATCTGCCTAGCAAGCACAAGTTCTTGAGGTCAATCCCAGGTGCTGTATGCCATGCCCATCCGGGTGTGGTGCTGCCCTGAACTGGGTGTGGTGGTGCACACCTACAGTCGCAGCACTGGAGAGGCTTAGACAGAAGAATCACTACAAAGAGTCTGAACTCCATAGCAGAAACCCAATATCAAAAATAAAATTTTAAAAAGGGCAGGAAATGCAGACATAATGCTGCAATGTGAGGAACCTTGAACACATTGTACTAAGTGAAATCAGCCAGTGTTATGGTTTGTGTCTAGATGTTCCCCAATGTCTTATGTGGTCCTGGAACTTTTTCAGAGGTGGCTGAATCTACAATGTGTGATTCGTATTGTAGTCCTTGGCTTAAAGGGTGAGTGATTGCAGGTCAGTTCACTGGTTGGTTTGTCTCTGCCCTAATTCCAGTAGACTGGTTACAGCATGAAGGTCAGAAAGAGGCTTATCTCACTTTCTCAAGTTGCTTTGCTGTCTTCCACTGCCATGAATAGCAGCCAATTATGGACTGAAACCTCTACAAACTATAAGCTCAACAAACTTTCTTCTTTGACTTTGGCATCAGGTATTTGACTCAGCAATGAGAGAGAAGCCACTAGGCTAGTTACAAAAACACACATATTTTATGCCTCCACTATTTTCAGTAGAATCAGAGACAAGGAATGGTGCTTGTCAGAGAATAGAGAGGGGGAGGCAGGATTATTTAATAGGTCCAGAGTTTCATGACAGGAATTGTGCCTTGTGGTGGTGGCCTTGGTTGCACAGTATTGCGAACATAGGAATTCATCTGAACTGTACACTTAAAAACATTTAAGATGGTAGCCATGTGTAATGCCTGTGTCTGTAATTGCAGCACCTTGGACTGACATTGGAGGGTCACCAGTTTGAGCCCAGCCTGGTTAATGCAGCAACTTAGGAGACCCTGTCTCAATAATGAAACATAGGGTTGGGAATGTAGTTCAGTGTGGAGGCCCTGGGTCTAATCCCTAGCACTGCCAGGAAAAGAAGGTAAATAACAATATATGGGGCAAGAGAGTAGTAGTAATTTTGGCTTCTGTCACTTAAGAGATGTGCCTTTACCTGCTAGGAAATGACACGTGTCTGTCAGTACGGTTGACCTCTTCTGATATACCTGTATCTCTATTATAGATTAGCTTCTCATTTATAGAGCCATTTATTATATGCTTGTGTATAGCTCAGAAGATTGCTGCAGACCAACTGGAATAGCCAAGTGCTGAGGAAAGAGGGTGCTGACAGCACCTCCTACCACCCACCTGCCTTCTGGCTTCCTCTGCTCATGATCTCTGTCTTGGGCACTTCGTTTCTGTTCTCATTCAGTCTGAACACTGTAAGTGGCATATAGTACTAATTTAGGAAATAATATTAAACTTCTTTTACTACTTTCATGAAGTTATACCATCCCCAAATTTCAGACTTGGTTTTTTTTTTTTTTTTTTTGTATTTAGTTCAGGGTCTACAGTGTCTCACTATGTAGATCCAACTCAGTGATTCTCCTGTTTTCAGACTCCCAAGTGCTGGGATTACAGGTGTGTGCCACCACACTCAGTCTCAGTCACCATCTCAGGGCACCCCAGGTGCACCCCAGGTGCACCACAGGTGCACACCAGGCGCTTTAGTCCATGAGCTATCTGGCTGGCCCATCATTCAATTTTAATCTTTTCCTTGAGAGAAAAGATTATCTTTGGATTGATGTGATTATTTTATTTATTTATTATTTATTTTTAATGATGTGATTAGTTTAAAATGTGAGGGACTGGGGAGATAGCTCCTTGGCACAGATGCCTGCCTGACAAGTGCAAGGTTGTGAGTTCAAACTCCGGTTCTGAAGTGGGAGGGGAAATTGTGAGCCTATTTGGGTGTGATGGTGCAGGCCTGTGATCTCAGCTCTTTGTGCCATGGGGTTTGGAGTCTGGAGTGCTGTGGCTCTGAACAAGGAGTTGGACAAGTGGTTGAGGACTCGAGGCCTTCCATTTATGAAAGATAGAAGTGTGCTCTGCAGAACTAGTTCTTACAAGGAGCCACCAGGGTGGCTACAGGTTGCTGACAACTATCTTCTCTGTCAAAAGGCTCTGCACCAGAAATGAACATAGTACTTTCTGGTTGGTCCAGAAACTGCTTTTTCTACCATGGGGTAGATGTCTGTAATTGACAGGCCACTCTCACTTGTCCGGCTGACTGGCCAACCCCTACTAGCCTGCCTCACTTAGGAGGCTGAGGCAGGGGGATGGAGAATTTGAGGTCAGCCTGGACTACATAGGATGATGCCCATTAAAAAAAAAAGAAAAAGATTGTTATGCTAATTTATAAAATGGTATTGTTATAGAATTTTTTTTCAAGTGAATTAAAAAGTTTATTAGTTGTAGAAAAAAAGATTTTTCCAAATCAATTCTTGCTAAGTTCCTTATAAAATAAACTTACAGAAAATTTCTTTCTCAATGAAGAGAAAATTCACTATACTTTTGGTCCAAGATATGTTGGGTTTTTTCCTTCTTCTTCAGATTACAGATGGATGTAGCCAGATCTATGAACGAGTGTACTTGCCCCAAATGTGCAACATAAATACAGAAGCGATGAACAGAAGACTCATAACCAATACTGGAACAGAGCCAACTTTGAGCCCAGGTGATCCTCTGTATAAAATCACCACATCCCTCCAGTGCCTGCTGAGGTCGTGCAGCCCGTGCTCCTTGTTCCACAGCTGGCATTTTTCCGCTGCCAGACCGTGGATCCCGCAGCCCAGGTGGCAACTGCTTTGCTGGGAGAACGCCCCAATGAGCCCACATTAGTGCCACTGGGAGTCGGACCGGGTATGATAGAGGCCGCAGTGCAAAGTGATACAGTGGACCAGAAAGGCTTCCACACCAAAGAAGAACCGGCGCCTGGATACCTGTTACAGAATTTATAGAAGTTTCCATAGCTTTTTTGTTTGTTTGTTTGTTTGAGATAGTGTTTTGCTCTGCAGTTCAACCTGGACTTCAGCTCATGGCAAGCCTCCTGCCTCAGCCTCTCCTAAGTAGTTGGGATTACAGGGATGCACCACCATGCCTGACTCTAGCTTTATGCTGTTACCAGATAGGATCCTAGGAGGTTCTTAAACCCAGCCTACTAGTAGTATTAAGTTTCAAGTTTGCTGTCTCCTATTGTGGAAAAGCTTTCAGGGCATCTCATTAAGAAGCGAAAAGGAATTTACTAGGCTGAATATAGGCAGGAAGTATGCACACAGAAATAAAGTGGAGGCCCTCAGGAGAAGAGCGTTATGATTTAAAGCTGGGTATATTATGGTAATATACCTGTCTTTCCAATGAATGGATGGTGTAGGATGTCTGAGGAGTCTCCATCGGAATGGAACCAGTTCCATGTGTCCCATGCTGAGACCTGTGGCTGCTCAGCTCATTGCTCTTCTCTTGAAGGTTGAAAGGGGGGAAGCACCAGTTACAGTTGGAAAGCACAACTGCCCTCTCCCCCCCATGGCTCTGAAACCCTTAGGCATTGATATAGGGGAAAAATGAAACTTCCAACCTAAAAGATATCTGGATGACTTCATGTTCTCTAAAACCAGAGAGTGAATTTTAGAAACAAATAGAGGTTATGCGCAAAATAGATTTATTAGGGGAAAGAAAGCTCCTGTCTGAGAGAGGAACAGGAGGGGGCTCCCGAACGGGTTGTCCCCAGGAAGCTGTCTCTTCCAAGGACTTTTATAGAGGAAAATCACGTGGTGAGGTGGCTCTAAGGTTGTGGGGAACACATGGGAACTCGCTTAGGTGGGTATGAGGTGGGACAAAACTATGGGCAACCAATGAGATTATGAGCACCATTGTTCAGGTAAAATAGATTAAAATTAGGATCCATTGGGAAGGCAAGTCATTGGGCTTGAGCTCTACTCTTTCCAGGCTCTTTCAAGGTGATTGGTACTTATTTAGTGTATCAATCCCTGATGCCTACCCTTATGGAAATATGTAGTTGTTTTGCTTACTCTTGTCTTGACATGTGGCCCATGGCAGAGGAGTGTCTGTCTCTAGTTGTAAAGTCACCTTGTCTTCTATGTTGTCCTTGAGGGCCTGGCCCTGTCTAACTGCCTGTAATATTTCTATCTAATTTAGCTACCTACAACAGCATTTCAAGGGTGTGTGGTTCCTGGGAGGGGAGAGGACTTGAGCAACTTCTGTGTCAGGAAGCTGCAGTTTCTCTTCCTCTCTCTCTCTCTCTCTCTCTCTTTTTTTTTTGGCTCGTTCAGGCTGCCTTTCCAGTGGATCTGGGGATTGAACCACTGTCCCGTGCGCCTAAGTGGGATTGCCAGAACAAGTGCTTAAACCACTGAGGTAACCTCAATGCCCCCTTGCAGTTTTTCTTAAAAGTTCAGTTTTAGTATCTTGATTTTCTTTGTCCTATTTCTGCTAATCTTTATTTCGTCAATCCTACCTCATTGTCTTTTTTTTTTTTTTTTTTTTTTTTTTTTTTTTTTTTTTTTTTTTTTTTTTTTTTTTTTTTTTTTTTTTTTTTTTTTTTTTTTTTTTTTTTTTTTTTTTTTTTTTTTTTTTTTTTTTTTTTTTTTTTTTTTTTTTTTTTTTTTTTTTTTTTTTTTTTTTTTTTTTTGGGTGCGACTGGGGACTGAATTCAGGCCCTTGAGCTTGCCAGGCAAGCACTTATTCTACTGAGCTATCTCCCCAGCCCTACTTAATTGTCTTTGTTGTATATACTGATAAAAGGGACATTGTTATAGAAATATACATAAAAACTTAAGTGATAGGTTTGATACTAAGCTATAAATTGGACTGTGTTAAGAGGATAACTGTGAACCTTCTAGGAGGTAGGAGGATCAAGGTAAGAATAACCTCTTGCTGTTACCAGAGGTTTTAGGGCAAAATCCCTGGCCCTGGGGATTTCAACAGACCAGGCTTGGACAGGCTCATCCCTGCCCAGGATTTGAGCGGGCATGAAACGAGCTCCATGCTGCATGGCCTTGCTGGGAGGATGGATAAGGAGGTTTGGAGCCATCTTTGAGGGGCTGCAGAAGCATTGGGGTTTTGCAGAGAGAGTAGCAATGGTGGCCCCACTGTGGGCTGCTTGATCTTGAGCATAGGACTGGTTCTGGGAGGTTCCAGGGGAGCCATCATGGCCTGAGGGGACAGTTTGCCTCCTGTAGTGAGAAGATGGTTTCTGCAGAGCCATCTTCTTCTATGTGTGTGTATGTGTGTGTGTGTGGTGTGGTATGGTGAAGTGAGTTCCTCAAGTTTACAGGGTTCATCTTTTCCTAGAATTTGAGGGACCTTGAGGTTTAGAGCAAGGTCAAGAGCTGGTCATTATAAAAGTTGACACTTTGAAAAGCACTTCTGGCAACTCTTGATGCTCTGTGTATGAGGGGGGAATGAGAGAAGCCAGGTAACGTAAGAGCTGATAAACCTTGTGTAGTAAGTCATTAGTGAACACGCTTACTCGTAGAGCCATCAGAATCTAACCTGAGCTTTAAGGTGATCAAGGAGCCAAATGTAAAGTGGCGGCCAAGGGGCTAAGCTTGTCATACCTTGGGCTTCTTGTCCTGAGCTTGTAGGTCCAGCCTGAGGTCCATGGTAAATGTTTACACTGCAGGTTTTCTTAATTGGGAAATTGAGCCATGCCCTCAAACAGTGGAACAAAGGAAGGTGGCAGTTTTTCTGCAGGATGAGTTGGGTATTTGGCATCTGATGCCTATGTGTTTCTTGATAAAATTGCAACCTCACTGTGAAGGTACACTCTGGTTTTTCAGATAAAACTTTTATTGCATGAATTGTGATACTTCAAAATGAGCATTTGTAACTATTGTGTAGCCTTTTTTTAGTAGTCACTAGCAAAACATGTCTTCTTAGTTTCTAAGCCAGGTCCCTTCTTTACTGATTTCTGCCCCATGGCCTGCCATCTCTAGGTGTGAATTTTCCACCTGCAGCAAATCATTTTTATTTTCCATTTCACAGACAAAAAAGAAACTTGCATTGATGTGGTTGCATTGTTAAACTGCCCAGATCATGCTTTTACATCTAATGGTTGATGCATGTGTTAACTGGAAGAATTTAGAAACTTAGCTAAGTAACTCTGCAGTTCTCTACATCCTAGGGAGTACAAGACCTGCCTTAGTGTGGCCGTTTACTCCTTAGGACTTACTCCATAGAATGGTTGATTCTTTGTGTCAACTTGAGAAGTTCAAAAGTTTAATGTAAACATCCTGACCCTGTGCAAGAGGAAGGTGGGGAGATGGTGTGGGGTTGGTAGCCTGCTTATAATGTAAGGGGAGAAAAGAGGCCCTCCTGGCTTGTTGCTTTTGCTGTCTTCTACTGCATGAGCCGTTGCCTCCCTGCTTTGGAGCCAGCTTATTATAGACTGAAACCTGTACAAACTGTGAACTAAATAAACCTTCGAGCATTGAGTGTTTTGTTTCAGCAAGGAGAGAAAAGTAACTAAGACAGTACCTGAAGAGATTATCTCAGAAGATAGCCTGTCCTGATCTTTCTGGTCAGTGTTTAGATGTGACTGTTAGGATTTTCAGGAATCTTAAAAATTAGAAAACCTGTTTTCTAGCCATAGAAAGGAACTTTTTTTCTTTTTTAATCTAAGTATCAGATTAAACATTTTTTAAGTTTAAGAAATTACTCAGGCTACTACATAAAATTCATGGAGAATATACGTTAGCTAACCTAAATTTAAAATTGCTGTCCATTGGTAACACTGAAACACTTGAAGATACATTGAGTGATAGTAAATTAAGAAAGCACATTATAATCTCCCTAAACATGCAGAATGTGTGCCATAGGCATCATTTAATGAAGCTTTTTTTTAGCCGGGTGTGGTGGCTCACACCTGTAATTCCAGCACTTGGGAAGCTGAGGCAGGAGGATCAGTGTGAGTTCGGGATCAGCCTGGGCTACAAAAGTGAGCTCAAGGCCAGCCTCAACTGCATAGCGAGACCCTGTCTCAAAAAGACAAAAAAAAAAAAAAAAAAAAAAAAAAAAAAAGAAGCTTTTTTTTTTTTATCTTTTAGAAACAAATTTTGTTTACTAGGTGAAACTTCCCTTTGTGTGTGGTGCTGATGATTAAGCCCAGGGGGTTTGTGCCTGCTGCTAGGTGAGCAGCTCTCCTACTGAGCTGCATCCCCGGCCTGTTTATTTATTTTTTTGGTATGGGGGATTGAACTCCAGACCTTGCACTTGCCAGGCACTTATGCCACTGAGCCCTGGCTCCGGGCTTTTTAGCTTTATTTTACTTTTTTTTTTTTTTGAGACAGGGTCTCACTGTGCAGTTCAGGCTGGCTTTGAGCTCACTTTTGTAGCCCAGGCTGGTCTCGAACTCACAACGATCCTCCTGCCTCAGCCTCCCAAGTGCTGGGATTACAGGCATGAGCCACCACGCCCGGCAAGCTTTATTTTACTTTATTTTATTCTTTTTGAATTTTTTATTTTATAGGTACATTTTAGGCATACATAATGATAACATGCATCATAAGGAACTTGTACCTCTGTGTGGTATGTCTTGCTTTTCTTCCCATTATTTTCTCCTTTCAACCCATCTTCCTTTCCTTATTTATTTTTATTTTGTGAGTCTTTTTCAGGCTGGTTAGGAATTTGTGATCCCTTGTCTCAGCCTCCTGAGTTCAACTTTATGTTAAAGGAAGTTACAATGTTTTTCTAGCACCTAAACATAGTTTCTAACTTGTGACCCTATAAAGTATACTTTAAGGAAATAATCAGATACACAGATAAGCAATGAAGGCTCTCATATTTTTTCTAAGAGTGAAATGTCAGAAGCAGTCCAAATGTTTTAACAGAGAATAGTTAATTCAGGCATAAGAATTAGTATGGTTCTAGCAATGTTTTTGGTTTCTGGCTGATTGAGACAGGGTCTGGCTATGCAGTTCAAGATGGCCTTATACTCACTGTGTAGTTCAGGCTAGCCTTGAACTTGGAATATATCTTTCTGTCTCAGCTTCTTGTGTGCTGGGATTATATAGGTATACCTTTAAAAAACTCAGTTGCCTGGTGTCGTGGCGCACGCCTGTAATCCCAGCACTTGGGAGGCTGAGACAGGAGGATTGGTGCAAGTTTGAGACCAGCCTGGGCTACAGAAGTGAGTTCAAGACCAGCCTGAACTATATAGCAAGACCCTGTCTCAAAAAGACAAAACAAACTGGGCATGGTGGTGCACGCCTGTAATCCCAGCCCTTGGGAGGCTGAGGCAGGAGGATCAGTGAGAGTTTGAGACCAGCCTGGGCTACAAAACTGAGCTCAAGCCCAGCCTGAACTGTACAGCGAGACCCTGTCTCAAAAAGACAAAAAAAAAAAAAAAAAAAAAAAAAAAAAAAAAAAAAAAAAAAAAAGACAAAACAAAAAAACTTTAGTTATCTGATTTGTAAGTGGGAGAAAAGTGTATGTGTGACATCAGATTTTATTTTATTTTTGCCTTTTCAAGACAGGGTCTTGCTATGCAGTTCAGGCTGGCCTTGAGCTCACTTTTGTAGCTCAGGCTGGTCTGAAACTTGCACCCATCCTCCTGCCTCAGCCTCCCAAGTGCTGGGATTACAGGTGTGTGCCACTGTGCTCCCCATTTTTTTTTCTCAGATTTTAAAATGCATATGGAAATAGGCTAGAATAGTTGTGCAAGCTGGGTGTGGTAGCACATGCCTGTAATCCCAGAATTTGGGAGGCTGAGGCTAGAGGATCAGTGCGAGTTCAACCAGTCTGGGCTACAGAAGTGAGCTCAAGGCCAGCCTGAACTGCATAGTAAGACTCTCTCAAAAAAAAGAGCTTTGCACACTTTTAAATTCAACAGTCTGGTAAGCTGAGACAAGATTCCAAGTTCCGGCACACCCTCTCCAATTCAGGGACATAAACAGACTTTGTCTCAAAATAAAAAGTAACAGCATTGAGGACTAGGAGCAGGAAAGATGTAGTTGAGGGTGAAGGCCCATAATTTCTACTACCATAAGAAAAGAAAGACAACAAGTAAATGAATGAGCGCATATACTGTGGTGCTAAATGGTCATTACAATGCAGTAAGATTTATTTGCACTTTATATTATGGATATGTCTAGATTATTATACTTCATATAATTAGTTTTATTCATTTAATGACATGTTTTGGACCCACTATTTGAACTTCCGGATTACCACTTCAGCCCTCCACAGTCTCTACCTCTTTGCCCCTACATCGCTTGTCTCTGGCACTACTCAGCACCATACCACATGCAGAGCAGGCTGAGCTGCTTTTCCTCTCCTCTCTTCCCTAGGTCACAGAGACAGCTCACTAGGCAGTTACTTCAGGGCTGAGCTGCATCCCTAGCTCTGAAATTGCAGCTTCGGTAAATTGCATGTGGTCAGACAACAGCAATTTAATAAGCAACATAAAGTCTATGAGGCTATATTCTTTACTTTTATACTCCAATGCTTAGGCTAGTACTTAGGGTCCAGGCAGGCACTTGTGCCACAGAGCTGTCTTCTTGGTTCCTGTTGAAAGCTTTCTTGATGTAGGGATGCCTGAACAATGTCCTTAGGGAAGCAAAGGGCTTGCCAAAGAGTTTATACATGGATGGAATATGGTGTTGTGTGTCTCTGGATGCTCTGCCTCTGGATATTTCTCTGCCCTGGAGAATGCTTCAGTGTAGTTTTATATAGCATGAGTTCCAGACAAGAATGAGCCAAAGCCAGCTGTATCAGTTATGTTAATTTTCCTAGACAACAGCATAGTGTCACCTTTGGTTGTCTTGTGTCTATAGGGTCCAACCTTTTTCTTATAAAAGATCTTATTATTGCCTGATATGGTGGTACGTATCTGTGACCTCAGCACTTGGGAGGGTGAGGCAGGAGGGTCACCATGAGTTCAAGGTCAGCCTGAGCTAGAGAGTGAGACCTGCCTCTGCTCATACCCCCAAAAGATCTTTTCATTTTCCCTCACAATTTATATCGCACTCCCTTTTCTTCATCTCTTTCTTCCTTTCCCTGGTGATTGAAATCCAGGGCCTGGACACTAAGCTTCAGCCCAGCCTTTTTTAGTTTTTCTTTTGAGACAGGGTCCTTGCCCTTTGCTGGCAGCTTCTTAGAGTGCTGGTAGGACCAAGTGGTATGGGTAAGCACGGCTGATTCACAGTGTCTTGTGGACTGTGTGTTTGCAGGCCCATCTGCTCCCCAGATCAGAACTCTCTTGCTTTCAGACCTTCTGTCACTTGGTAGGCACATTCTTGCTGCAGTTAAAACAGGGTGACCTTCCTGTGTCAGCTCCCAGCCTGAACAGGTATCCTCATCCACTTGTTCTCTGGTGGTGACTAGGATGCAGCTCGGTGGCAGAGCATGCACAAGGCCTTGAGGGAGCCCCCTGGAAAAGCAGAGCTAGAGTACCGACTGGCTTACCTATGTGCAGTGCAGAGCTTGTGACTATAGTTCACCCTAGATGAACTCCATAGGTGTGAGTTGTGAGTTCAGTGTCTGTGAATGAATGAGTCTAGCTGTACTCTGAGTAGGATGTCTTAGAGACAGAAAACAAGGACATGTTGATAGACTGAAGAGGAAACCTGTAGGAACTGAACCCTCAGTTTCCCTTAGTGTCCTATGTTTGCTAAGTCAGTGTCTGACACCTTTCTAGCACAGATGATCATGAATAACCAGAATTGACTGAGGTTTATTGTGCCAGTTCTGGTTTTTGAAAAGCTGAGGAGTGCCTTTCCCTCCATACAGATTCTTAAAGGTGGTAGAGTGTTCAGCTTAGAGATAAATTCACATGCTGGTGACTCTGTGTGTGTGTGTATGCACGTACATACTCAGGACTTTGTGCTTACCAGGGTGGTGAAAGTGTCTTCTACTCTTGCAGACAGTAAAAATGTAAGAATTTAGAGCACTGTATTTACCTGACTGGCTTTTGTTATCCAGATATCCTCATTGATAGCAAACATTTAATATCAACAAATATTTCTGGGAGGATGTTGTCAGGCAGTGGAGGGATGGTACAGTGTCCTCATTCATTCTTATCTTGATTTTTCTCCTTGATTGTCTCAGGCTTTCTAATTCCCATTGTTCTTAATTGTAGTGTTGACAAAAACTACAGAGGATTCTGAGGGCAGGTTTTTAGAAGCTTCAAAAGAAACCTGACATTAACATTCTTTAAAATCCAAAAATCACTGAATAAAATTTATGGAAATGTAACCCTTTAAAAAAAAAAAAAAGTAACTAACAAATTCATAACCACTGTAAAATTCTACAACATAGTAGATTTTTTTTTTTTTTTTTTTTTTTTTTTTTTTGTGGGACCAGGGTTCGAACTCACGACCTTGCACTTGCCCAGCAGGCACTTGTGCCTCGGAGCTATCTCCCCAGCCCCTAGATTTTTTTTTTTTTTTTTTTTTTTCTCGTTTGCGTGTGTGGCTGGCTCAGCCTGCCCTGGGGATGGGGCTGGTGCAGCATGTGGTGCCAGTGATCAAACCTCAGTCCCTGTGCTTGCTTTAGCTGGCCTATGCAGGTGCTTTGCACCACTGAGCTATCTTGCCAGCCCAACATTAGAGAATTTTATTTATAATGATTATAATGTTGGATTTAATATTTTTAAGCAAAGGTGGGAGGGGACAGAGGGATGCAAAAAGGAATTGAGATATGTTATTTGCAGGTAACAATTCACTAGGAACGCCAGCTGTGTAGTGCAAGTAGGTACTAATGAAAAAGAAAGTATTTTAAAGCAAGCCTTATTCAGTATTTTTTGTAAGCATTTTCAAAATGCTGTGAACAAGGGGCTGGGGAGATAGCTCAGTGGCTTAAGTGTCTACCTGGTAAGCATGAGGTCCTGAGTCTCATCCCTGGCACCAAAATGCTGTGTGCAATTACATAGCAGCTGTAATGAGGAAAATTGCAAGTTAACACAAGTTAAGCATGTATAAAAATTGAAGAGAAAAAGGATCTTTTACTTCAGCATTTTCTGCTGACTTTACCGTGTTATCTTTGCTTTACTTGCTTGTGTCCCACAAAATGAATGAATGTGTAGGGCTGAAATCATGGCTTTTTTTGTTTGTTTGTTTGTTTGTTTGGCTTAGGGGTTGAACGCAGGACCTTGTGCTTGCCAGCAGGTGCTTATGCTGCTGTGCATTTCCCCAGCACTTTGCTAGTTTTTTGGCAAGCTTGTTCAGACATAAAAATGATACAGTACTTTTTCAGTTCTTCCTTTTTAGAGAGAGTGTGTGTGTGTACGCGTGCGTGTACGCAAGTGAACTGTGGGTAATAGATTTCTGTGGTTTTTAAATCACTCTGTTCTACAACTGTGGACTAAGAGTTTAATACAGTTTAACACAGCCCCCAGACATCTCACACACAGTAGGGAAGCTGCCACTGAGCTATGTCACCAGCCCTTAGTTTTTCTTGTAAATCATTTATTGACAAAGAGAATGTTTTGAATTTGTGAAACTAAAAAGTCAAGGAGAGCTAAATCAAAATGTTTCAATACTGCCCCTTGAGTACTTTCTCGCTCTCCCTGTTACTTAGCCAGGGAGGGTTTGTCTGGCTGCCTCTCTTGTGAGTCTTCATCCTAGTCCACAGTTGTAGAACAGAGTAATTTACAAACCACAGTAATCTCTCACCCACAGTTCATGAGACTGAGAAGTCTGGGATCCAGGCAGAGGCGTAAATGGCATTCTTCTTATTGTGCCCTCACAGGGCAGGAGGGTCCTGCATTTAATTAACTAAATCTAGACAAGGTAAAGGTAATTGTAGAGATAATTTAAGTTTGATCTTCAATTCTTTGTTTGATTGTGTTATACAGTGTTAACTGGTTGGCTTGTGTCTCTTTCATTTTCTTTAATACAGAGAGCAGGAGATACATATAGGATAGGTACTTTCAGCATCAAGCCCTATCCTTCTCCATAGGTTGTAATTATGTTTTCCTGTGAAAAAGATAGGAAATGACTTGCAAGAGACACTGAATGATTTACAAAGAAGTATAAAAGCATAATCTCTCGTTTTCTGTTTAAATGTTTTCATTCCTTAAACAACGTACCCTAGGAAGCAGTAACTAAACTGTCAAAATATCTTTTCTGCTTCTGATTAGAACTGACATTTTCTCACAAATTTCAAAGAGGGTGGATAAGCTTACTGTTATTTTGAGGTAAATCCCTATTCTCACATTTGGAAAACTTGCCTGTTGGCAACAGTTGGACAGTAGTTGGAATAAAATCTAAATATTAGGTGTGGTGTATTTTTCAGACATGCCCACTTTTCTTGAAAAGGAGCTAGCCTCAGTGTTTGTAGAATTATTGCCTTACTGTAGTGTAGTGAGGCACTGGTCTCCTGGACCAAACCCTGCCTTTGGTGTTCTGACCTGGCCCTGGTAAGTTCTGGTTGTTGGTTGTGTCTGCTGCCTTATGAAGGAATGAAGGCAGTGCCTGCCTGTCTACTCTTGGAGAAAGTTCTTTTAGGAGAAAGTACACCGTCAGTAGAGTAGTTCAGACTTGGTGTTCTGTAGCTTAACTAGCTGTATAATGTTGGATAAAATATTTAACTTTTGTAGTTTTTGTATTTGTAAAATGAGCATAATAATGGTCTTAAAAGCCACCACAGATTTTTGAGTTTCAGAAATAATCTGTGTTGTCTTGGCATTATTGCAGTAACAGAGGTCAGCAGTCATATAGGTTGTGGACTATACATAGAGTGACTGCTGCTTTATATATTTCATTTAATTCTCATGCCACTTTTGTATGGTAGAACTGCTTTATAAACAAAGAAGAATAGAGTCAGAGGTTAATTGCCTAAGGTCACACAAGTAAGTGGTTTTGTTGAGGTTGGAGCTCAAAACATGAGAAAAAGAATTTTTTTTCAGACTACCAGGATGGGCAGTAGGGAGATAGCTCTGTGGCACAAGTGCCTGCTTGGCAAGTGCAAGGTCATGAGTTCAAACCCTGGTTTCGGGGGAAAAAAAAAAGTCCTTTGTCAGAATACCACAATGGGAGCTGGGGAAAGAGCACAGTGCCTGTCTGGCAAATGCAAGATTATGAGTTCAAACCCCAGCCCTGCCAAAAAAAAAAAAAAAGAATACTAAGATGGTTTGCAAATCTACGTTGTAGGCACATCCGTACCACACAGATAGATTGCCTTTGATTCATAATTACAGAATTTTAAAAACTGATTTTGTACATTTCCATTATTCTTAAGTATCTTTTATCCCAATTTTTGTAGATTTATTTTGCTTGATAGGCCAGAACTTGTACTGCAGAAATAAACAAGGATCTATTGATGTGTAATTAAGAACAGCTAATGGTTTGTTTATAAACCACTAGACTACCGGAGTCTGGTTGATTTAGCTATTGGAGACCAACTTTGTGTTTCAGCTTGGAGGAGGAAAACTACTGACTTTGTAAGTTTAATTCATACTGAAGCATAAAACTATAATGACTAGAGCCAAGGGCAAAAGTCTGGCAGACTCAGGAATGAAGAAGTACCTGTCTTGAAATAATTTTTGGATAAAACTGGCTTTCTCTTTTTTTTTTCCTTCTTTTTTGTATATTGTGTCTGTGGAAAGAGAAATAGCCAATTCAAAGAGTATTTTTGGAATTATACAGAGGTTTTCTTTTTCTATGGCAGGGTATGTTTTTCTGAACTTGGAAAAATAATAGAGAACTTGAAAACATTCTTATTTGAAAGTACCTCTGTAACAGAAATCTTTGCCAGTACGCTCCAGTTATTTAGTTGCTGGTTACTATGATGCATATTGTATAAACCGACCCCCACTGTAGTCCCATGCATTACCTAGCTGGCCCTCTGGGACTGATTCTAGTCAATACCTGTTGATGTAAATAAATATGCCTTGTATTTCTACCCAGTGGTATTCCACATTTACTCCCATTGATGTAAAACAGGCCACATTCAAATTAAATTTTTGTTTGGTGGTATATATTTATTTAAAAGCCCACTGTTGAACACAATCTTTGGTTTGCATATTTAGGACCAAAGGTTTCATTGAATTTCTAACAGTCATTGGGAAAATAGGATACAATTTATGAGTGTACAAACACATTTAATATTGGAATCCTCCCAGTAGTTTTTTTTTTTTTGGTATTATGACTGGGCTCAGCCTGCCCTGGGGATGGGACTGGCACAAAATGTGGTATCGGGGATCAAACCACAGTCCCTGCAGTTGCCAAAGCTTGCCTCAGCTTGCCTAAGCTGGTGCTTTAGACTACTGAGCCATCTCACTGGCCCCCAATAGCTGTTTTGAGTTAATAGATGTTGAAAGAAAAAAAGAAAATGAAAAATATGATAGCAAGTTTTGTAGTGACCCAAGTTTGGGTCATTGATGGGGATTTTTAAAAATTAATTTTGTAGGGCTAGCCAAATAGCTCAGTAGATTAAAGCACCTACAAGCAGGTGAAGCGACCAGGGGTTCAATTCCCTAGCCTGCCTTGCCGGCCCCACCTCTGGGGCATACTAAAATGGCAGTTGAAACTGGGCATGGTGGTGTGCACCTGTAATCCCAGATCTTGGGAGGCTGTAAACAGGTGGATGACTGCAAATCCAATCTAATAGTGAGACCCTGAACACACTGTAGCCCTTCCCAAAAAGTACAAACAAAAAGATTTTTTTTGTGTGTGTATTTAACATAGCAGTTTTGGGGCTGGGAAGATAGCTCTGTGGCACAAGTGCCTGTGTGGCAAGTGCAAGGGTGTGAGTTTCTAACACACACAAAAAAGTTTTTGCATGTGCGTGCATGCGTGCATGCATGTGTGTGTGCTACCTCTGAGTTCCATCCCTAGCCTGTAGAAATATTTCTTGCTTGTATATTCTATTTTTGAGTCAGGATCTTATTATGTAATGCAGACTGGCCTTCAGCTCACCTAGACTGGCTTCAAACTCTGCGGTCTTCCTGCTCAGCCTGCTGAGTGCTAGGATTATAGCTGTGCATTGCTTTTTGGTTCTCATTCAAGTTAGATTACATATGTCACTGTGCTTCTTAAAAAAATTATTGGGCCTGCTTTAAGGTAAATATTAGACATAGCATAGTATTATCACTGCTTTCATTTTTGTTGCTTTACAAGAGTCTAGAACTTTAAAAAGTAAAGATCATATTTGAAATAAGGTTTTCTTTTTCTTTCTTTTTTTAAATAAGGTTTTCTTTGTTCAGAAGTCTTTTTGAGACAGGATCTTCCTGTGTACTTCAGGCTGGTCTCAAAACTCTGTAGTGTGGCTGACTGCAAAGTTCCTCAGCCTCCTGAGTGTTGGGATAACAGGTGTGAGGGACCACACCCAGCTTCAGAAGTCCTTTCTTTAAACTTCAGCTTACCAGTATAACCAGCAGCTGAAGTAGATGTCATGTTGTCCATCCTGTTATCTTCTCCATATCTGCCCATTATAATGTGAGACTTCCTCCATTCAAGGAACAATGAGACTTTAGGACAAGTTGCCTCAGATCTCTTGTATTATGGTTTATGTCTAGTTGTCCCCCCAAAGCCTCATGTAGTCATTGCACTGGGCCTTCTATGGATTGAGACTTGACTCAGGAGTCACTGGGATTATGTGTTTTAGTACTGATGGGATTATTGGTCTGAGTAGGGCTAGGACTATGGGTGTGGTCTAGGGCAGATATCCTAAGGCAGAGAGCCTGATAATATAAAGAGAGACAGAGAGACAGACTAGAGCTGTTGCTCTCTGCTGTCCTGTTTGGTTGGCAGCCTCTGTTACCATTTTGTTGCTGTTCCGCTGCCACGAACTGGATTCTCTCTGCTCTGTTCCACTCAGCCTTGGGCCAGCCGAATATGGACTGAAACCTCCACGAACTGTGAGCTAAATAAACCTTTCCTTACACAAACTGAGCTAAATAAACCTTTCCTTCCTTCATTTTGGGTGTTGGGTATTTGTCCCAGCAATGAGTGAAGAGTAACTAAGACATCTTGTCACTGAAATACAAATGTTAGTAGAGAGTGTATGAAGAGGTGTATTAGGCATCAAGTGAGATCCTGCATGTTCTTAGTGACTGGCATGAAGTATCACATCATAAATATTAGCTGTTGGTACATTTGTTGATTGACATTTAGAAGGCTGAAAATACTTAGTTCTGAGGATATAATGGGACTCTTGTCTCCTTTCCTGCCTGGAGTTCACTGGGGGAATCTGAGAAGGCCCTTAGGACAGTGTGGTAAGGGAGGGTGGCAGATCATCCAGGACACCTAATCTTGGGGAAAACTTCCCAGGAAGGCAAGATGGGCTTAAAGCAGGGGTTCTCAACCTGTGGGTTGCAACCCTGGTGGAGGTCGAACGATCAAAACACAGCGGTCACCTAAAGCCATTCTGAATCATAACTGTAGCAAAATTACAGTTTTGAAGTAGCCACTAAAATTATTTTTTGGTTTGGGGTCACTGCAACATGAGTAACTGTATTGCGGGGTCACGGCATTAGAAAGGTTGAGAACCACTGGCTTAAAGGTTTAGGCTTCCACTGAGCTCTTCTTTCTTCACTAGCTCTCTATCCTGGTTAGTCTCAGTGCATCTCATCAGTGAAGTAGGACTTTTCATAGTGATAGTGATGAATATTAAGGGGGTACAGAGGTGGTGTACGTGACCTTGAAACAGAAGTGCATGAACTGGGTGTGGGGGTGGTGGTTCAGCCCTGTGATCTAGTACTGGAGAAACCAAAACAGGATGGCTGGGGGCTTGAGCTACAGAGCAAGGGCCAGGCTGCACCGTTATGGAGCAGCAGTGTATTAGGAGTTACTGTGAAACTGAAAGGCTTATTCAGGTGAATAGGCACTGCAGGATGGACGCAAAAGACTGTTCTTTACAGAAGAATCTTCAAGAACAATGAAGATTACACAATGAGAGGGAGTGCAGAGAATGGGAAATTTGGAGAACAGAGGGAAGTGTGAGGTTGGAGGCTTCCTTGGGAGTTGCTAGAGACATACTTGGGGAGGTTAGGGTAGGGTGAGATCATGAAGAGCTCTGCTATAGGGGCACTGAGGAATTTGCAGAACACTGGTGTGCTGTACTAGGTTATCTGCATCAAGTTTGCATGCGGTGTGGATAATGGGTTGCCCTAGAGCAGACTTGATGGAGAATAGAAGATAGGAAACTGCTGTACCAGTCTAGACTGTTAGGGGTTCTCAAACAGAGGCCACACCGTAATGCAAAAATGAGAATTTAAAATGAGCCTTTATTACTGAGCTCAGAGCTGCTAGTCATTTCTCATGCAGAAGACTGACCCTTAGCCTGGGAAGCAAGGAGCTTTTAAAAGGAAAGTCACATGATTAAGGGGTCTTTCACAGTTTAGGGTATGTGCAACTTGGCCATGTAGGGTTTGGTTGAATAAGCTGGGGTTTTTTTTTTTTTTTTTTTTTTGTCTTTTTGAGGCAGGGTCTCGCTATACAGTTCAGGCTGGCCTTGAGCTCACTTTTGTAGCACAGGCTGGTCTCAAACTTGCAGCAATCCTCCTGCCTCAGCCTCCCGAGTGCTGGAATTACGGCGTGCGCCACAAGCTGTTTTTATAAGATACTTTTTTTTTTTTTTTTTTTGGTCTTTTTGAGACATGGTCTTGTTATGCAGTTCAAGCTGGCCTCGAGCTCAGTTTTGTAGTTGAGACTGGTCTTGAACTCACACTGATCCTCCTGCCTCAGCAAGTGCTGGGATTACAGACATGCGCCACCACACCCAGCTTCTTTACAGGATACATCTTTTTTTTTTTTTCTGTCTTTTTGACACAGGGTCTCGCTATGCAGTTCAGGCTGACCTTGAGTTCACTTTTGTAGCCCAGGCTGGTTTCCTCCTGCCTCAGCCTCCCAAGTGCTTGGATTATAGGTGTGCGCCACCACACCCTGCTACAAGATACATTTTAAGCTAAGTATGTTTATAGGATTTAGGTGAGGGAGTGGAGGGAGAACATTACTCAGTTACTCTTTACTAATCAGCCTTGAAAAGATGAGAGTACATTCCTTAGAGTAGATAGCAGGAAGCATAAGGGAACCTAGTAGTTTTCCATTGTTATAGCTCAATATTCAGTTGGCTCATTACATAGACTGGAGCTGAGAGTGGTAGAGAGAACTGAAGAATCTGTGGGACTGAGACACTCAGTAAACATGCCCAGAAGTATAGTCTTTATGTGGGAAATACTTCTCCAAGAAACACAACAGAAGGGGAAGACAACGAGAAATGTCTTGACAGCCTGCAGGAGAATTTTTATCCTAAAACCGTTTGGGGAAAGTAAGTTAAATTATTGTCACTCTTGTGTCATACTATAATTAAGTATCCATTATCTCACAAAAAAGAACACACCATAAAATGGTTCATGACTGGGTGGAGACTATGTTTGCAGGTTGTGTGACAGGGAAAGCGATTTAAGAAAGAACCTGGGGTTTGGTTCTGGATGGTATGAGTTGCTGAGTGTTACTTATCTGGGCCCAGAGTTGAAATGATTGGGTATTGAGGCTCAAGGGAAGATGGCTGATTCTGATTTTGAATAAGTAGACTTGGGAGTTCTTTTTTGTCTTTTTGAGATAGGGTCTTGCTTGCTATGCAGTTCAAGCTGGCCGTAAACTCACTTTTGTAGCCCATGCTGGTCTCAAACTTACACTGATCCACCTGCCCCAGCCTCCCAAGTGCTGGGATTTCAGGTGTCTGCCACCATGCCTGGCCTACACTTGGCAGTTGTGAGTGTGGCAAGGAGATGGACATGTGGAACTGAAGCTCAAGGGAGATGAGGGGCCACAAACCTGCACTCGTGGGACGGGGATGAAGAGCAATGGCGGAAGAAGACCAGGACTTGGTTGTGGAGAAGACTGCTGCTTGGTCAGGGACAGTGGTTTAAAAAAGCTTTGAGTCCCTCACAGCCCCACATCTGGTGTATTGGCCAGTTTTGTTAGGTTTACCTCCAGAATCCAAAGGGAAGTGGATGCCTGCTTCCCACTTCCTGCTTCCCGGGATGGTTTGCCAGTTGCCCCTCGTGTGGTAGGAAAAGCCTTCCTGCCTGCCTCCTGCTCTTCCAAGTGCCTACTGATGTAGGAGGTGGGTACAGCTGTGTGTCCTGGGAGCATTACTCCTGCCCACCTATGGTGATGAGCGAAGGAATGGAGAGGAGCAGCCCTTGGCTGTCATCGCTGACCTTGGTGCACTTGAATATGTGCCTCTGTGTTTTGTGGCAGCTCATCCAGTAACCTGTGTATTTGCGATCTGCACATTTTTATTTTTATTTTTATTTTATTTTATTTTTTTTTTTTGTGGGACCAGGGTTAGAACTCACGATTTTGCACTTGCCCAGCAGGCACTTGTGCCTCGGAGCTATCTCCCCAGCCCCCGGCACATTTTTATATATAGATATACTGTACTTCAGCATGAATTTAAAGATGATAAAATTTACCTGGGTCTGCTGTGCCAGTAGGCGCACTGAAACTGCATTTGAGACTGGGAGTAGTGGGGCCTGTCTGTAATCCCGGCTTTTGGGAGGCAGTAAACAGGAAGATCACTGAGTCCTATCTAATAGTGAGACACTGAACACCATGTAGACCTTTCCCTAAAATACAAACAAAACAAAACAAACAAACAAACAAAAAAAACTCCACACCCAAACTATGAAATTTAACAACTTAAAAATAAAGCACAGCCGGATTTGAGTTTCAGACCCATGAAATCAGATATTCCCAAGTGTCACAGATGATTCTGATGACTTACTATGGCTGAAAGCATCTGTGGAGATTGCAGTTTAGATCTGGTTAGCTGCAAGGAAGGATTAGAATACGTTTAGGCACAGATGGAAAGGCCAGGTACAATATTTATCCCTACTAAAATGTTTAGCTTTTAAAAAGCATACATGTAATGTAAAGTTCTAATTATATAAATTCAAAAAGCCAGCAAAAACTAATCTAGTGTTGAAAGTCAGGTTAGTAGATTAAGTGGTGGACATGGAGAACAAAGGGAAATTCAGGGTGACCAATAAATAGTATTATATGATTTATTCATTTCCTTAACAATGTAACAAGTCAATTATTGTCTTTTTCTTTTTCTTTTTTTTTTTTTGGAACCGGGGTTCAAGCTCACGACCTTGCACTTGCCAGGCAGGCACTTGTGCCACGGAGCTATCTCCCCAGCCCCGCAAGTCAATTATTAAAGCATATAGCATTTTAAAAAAAAATTCAAGCCTTCAGTTTTGAGATAAAGGATCTAGGGCCTAGGAAAACTTTAGTTATAATGCAGGTCACACAAGTAGAAACGCAGTCATTTTCCACTGCATGATTAGCTGGTGTTTGTTTTGTTTTTCTCAACATGAGGTTGATTGGATATTTATTTATTTATAATTATTTTTAGGTATGCTTTGTTAATTTGTTGCAGAATTTATGAGAAGTGCTTAATCTGAGAGGCACCAAATGAATTTTTCCATGAAAAACAATGTAGTTAGAAATGTTCACATTTTACTAGCTCATACAAGACATTTTGGTTTTTGAATTAAGGTCTCACTTTGTAGTTAAGTCTAGCCTTGAACTTGTTATGTAGTGCATGGTGGCCTCCTATGTGCTGGGATTATAGGCGTATGCTATCATGCCTGGTTAATACTAGGCTTAATTGGCATCACTTAGCACTTAACATACACAAAAGTACAAGGCAGTAAGGACAAGATGTTGGTGTTCTACACTGTTTGGGAGCTGCTATGAAGACTGGCAGGATGTCCAGCACCGAGATGGCAACATCAGCTAGCTGGCTTTGGAGAGTCCTGAGGTGTCAGGAAATGCCCTCTGCTGCTGTGGCAAGGGGACAGATGATTGGTATAATTCCTGGTCCTCATTTGTGACCAGTAAAGACAGTGCACAGGGCCTGTGCCATCTCTCATGCATGTGGGCAGTATTCCTCAGGCCAGTACTCACTTGGATGTACAGAGGGAGGGCAGCATCTGATGACTGTGTGGGATGGGAGCCCAGCTGGAGTGGGTTGGGTGGTGGCTTGAGGCCCACCCATGCGATTTTGGAAGTTGTTCATTTGCAGGGTGGAGGGCTTCCTGCTGGTTCACCCCTGGTCCAGCAGTGGTGACCTAGAAAGCCAACCCTCAACAGCTGCCATTTTTTCTGTCCAGATTGCAGACTTAGATTTTAACTTGGATCCTATACACAAAGTTTCATTTGTTGTAGTTATTTTGAGACATCTTTATTAAGAAATAATTGGCTATATTTAAATTACTCATTTTGATGTTTTAGTGTATGTGGTGTTGTGTTGTTTTGTTTTGTGACATAGATTCTTCTTGTTGCCCAGAATAGGTATTAATTGGGCATGGTGGTTCATCCCTGTAATTCAACCCTCAGAGGTTGAGGCAGTAGGATTGTGGTGAATTTGAGGCCAGCTTCAATGAGAGAGACACTACCTCAAAATTTAAAATACCAAAAAAGCAGGCTAGCCATGCATGTGTGATCGTCCTGAGTAGCTGGGGTTCTGGGCTGGTCATTTTGTGTGGGTGCACTGTGCCATTGTCCTTGCAGGCCAGGTGAGCACACTGGTCTCCCCATAGTGCCCTGTCTCTTTTTCATTGTCTATTGCTATTCTATCAGTGTCCTCTGCAACTGCTAAACCACTGATTTGCTTTCAGTCACAATAGGTGGCCATTGATTGTTACTTAAATACTTTTTCTGAAGTGTCTATTTTTTGTAATTTATGCAGTTGTGAATTGTACTGAACCAGAATTACAGTTTAGGGAATAAACACCATTGGTCATAATGAGTTACCACTTTTTATATGATGCTGGATTTGCTTTGTTAACAGTCTGGTTAGAATTTTGCATCTGGGTGTTAATGTCTTGTAATGTCTGTGTCTGTTTTTAGAGTCAGTATTACTTGTTGCTGAGACACAGTACCCGTACCTACAACTAAAGGAGTAGGACAGATCACAGTTCACAGAGGTTTCAGTCTATAGGACTGGCTGCAAGGCGGGACATTGTGCCAGAGGAAGTCAAGAGAAGGGCTCAGAGCATGGTGGCAGGAAGCAGTGAGGGTGTGTGGCAGGCAGACCTCCCAGCCCATGCCCCAGTGACCCACCTCCACTACCAGGCTCCTGTCTTCATCAGTGCTCAAATCCACTGGTGAGTCTAACACTTCCCACAGTCCAGTCATCTGTCAGAAGCCAAGGAGCTGTAGAGGACCTCTACATGTAAACCACAGTCCTGGCTCAGAGATTGAGTTGGGAGTGTTGAGAGTTCAGTATTCTGGGAGAGTTTGGGTAGAATTGGTATTTCCTCCTTTGTGTATACTAAGTAGTATAGACAGAATTTGCCACCTGTAGACTGGAGTTTATTTATTGGTTAACTATTTTTGTTAACTTTATTATAAATTTATTTATTTTTGTCTTTTTGAGACAGGGTCTCACTCTGCAGTTCAGGCTGACCTTGAGCTCACTTTTGTAGCCCAGGCTGGTCTCCAACTTGCATCGATCCTCCTGCCTCAGCTTCCCGAGTGCTGGAGTTACAGGCGTGCACCACCATGCCTGGCTTATTATAAATTTATAACTTTTTTTTTTTGCTCTCTGATGCACTGGACATCAAATCCTGGCCTCTATGTAGCAACACCTTCGGATCTAGCTTGTTAAAAGATGTTTGTTAAAAGATCTAGTTTTTTTTTTTTTTTTTTTTTGTCTTTTTGAGACAGGGTCTCGCTATGCAGTTGAGGCTGGTCCTGCACTCACTTTTGTAGCCCAGGCTGGTCTCGAACTCGCACCAATCCTCCTGCCTCAGCCTCCCGAGTGCTGGGATTACAGGCGTGAGCCACCACGCCCGGCTAAAAGATCTAGTTTGTTAAAGATGCTAAGATACCTATTTCTCAGTGGATGAGTTCTAAGAGGTTGTAGTTTTTCCAAAATTTATGTATTTTAGGTAACTTGGGTTTACTCATATGGAATAATTTGCAGTATTTATTTTTTAAGAATTGAGATCTATACATATCATAAAATCTCCCTTCCCCTTTTTCCTTTGGTAGCACTGGAGATTGAACTAAGAACCTAGGCTTTACACATTCTAGGGAATTGCTCCAGGACTGAGTTATATCCCCAGCTTGTTTTGTTTGTTTATTTGTTTTTATTTCGAAACTGGAACCTGTCTGAGTTGCTAGGTTGCCCAGGTTGGGCTCAAATTCACGATCCTCTTGCTTCATCTTCCCAGAGTGCTAGGAAGCCTGGGCTACTGTGCCTGTCTACTTGGTTAACTGAAAGATATTTAAAAGCTAAGAGGAAAAGTGTTTATTTTTGTATTTCTCTTTCAGTCTAGGGGCTGGGGAGACAGCTCTGTGGCACAAGTGCCTGCCTGGCAAGTGCAAGGTCCTGAGTTCGAACCCTAGTCCTGCCCCCGCCAAAAAAAAAGTTACTCTTTCAGTCTAAAACTCTCCCAGCTGAACTATTTCAGTAGGTTATTTTTGTTTCTGTTTTTTAAATTTTTTATTCATTTTAATGAGAAAAAGTTTCAGTACGGGTAGTAGGACAATTACAGTGGTTAGTACATTGCATATTGTTGTCTTCATAGTAGTAATTCTGAAGACAAGATACAGACAAGATATCTTTTTTTTTTTTTTTTTTTGTCTTTTTGAGATAAGGTCTCACTATGCAGCTCAGGCTGGCCTTGAACTCACTTTTGTAGCCTAGGCTGGTCTCGAACTCGCAGTGATCCTCTTGCCTCAGCCTCTCAAGTGCTGGGATTACAGGTGTGTGCCACCACACCCGGCTAGACATGATATCTTATTTAAACAATATTGGTACAAACTTCTATTCTCAGTGTCTGTAGGTTATCTTTGTATTTACCCTTATAGTTACTTTTCTTTTGGTCCTTTGAGACAGGGTCTCATTATGCAGTTCAGGCTGCCCTTGAACTCGCACTGATCCTCCTGCCTCAGCCTCCTAAGTGATGGGATTACAGATGTGTGCCACCATGCCTAGTTTATAATTGCTCTTTTTGGTGCTCTTCTTTCCTCTCAATAGACACAGGTTTCCGTCTACTGTAGTGTGTTTTTTCCTTCTATTTTGAAGAACTTTTAACATTTCTTATAGTGCATTGTCTGTTGGTGATGGATCTTTAGAATGACTTTAGGGAGCCAGGGAGCTAGCTCAGGGACACAAGTTGCCTGCTTGGCAAGTGCAAGGTCCTGAGTTAAATCCCTGGTTCTGCAAAAAAAAAAAAAAAATGACTTTAGGTTTGGGACAAACAGGGTCACTCAGTGGTGAAACACTCTCAGGATGTATGAGGGCCTCAGTTGGGTCCTCAACACCACACACACAGGACTTTATATTTTATTTTATCACGTTTTTGAAAGATAGTTTTTCTACATATGGAATTGTTGACAGTACCTTGAAGATAGATTTCACCTGTGAAATTTTTTGGGCGTATTTCCTGTGAATTCTGCTACTAGCCAAGTGCTTTGCCACGGAACTGTGTTCCAACCTCTTGCAATAGTGCCTCACTAGGTTGCCCAGGCTTGATTTGAACTCCAGTCCTCCTATCTTGGCCTCCTGGGTAGCTAGCTACTTACAAGGCAGTCTTTTTTGATTTGAGGTAATGTGATTATAGTGTTGCTCACTGTGTTAGTATTTTTCATTTTTCTTGTGTTTTCTTGTGCTTGTATTATTGAGTTACTTTGATTTGTGTATTTGTAACATAATTTGGGTGGTTTTGGCCCTTCTAACATTCTCTTTTTCTGCTTTTCTCTCGTCTTTTAGGATTTCCATTTGTCTGTGTTAAATTTCTGTTGCTCATTTGTGTATTTTTTTCTTTTAACTTTTTAACTATTTTTCATTAGGACCTAATGATTACATTCTTTGTGTGAATTTAGTCCCCATCTTAATACTTTTTATGTTCTTTCCCCCTCCCTACCCTTCTTTCATCTCTTGGTCTACTTTTCCTACTTTTCTATTTGCAAAACATTTTTTTCTCTAGTCTTTTTTTATTATGGCACTGGGGATTGAGCTTTATTTCGTGACCTTTTCTCTGGAGTATCTAATATTTTTATTTATTTTTGTAGGACCAAGGTTTGAACTCATGACCTTGCACTTACTAGGCAGGCACTTGTGCCATGGAGCTATCTTCTCAGCCCCGAAGTATCTAATCTTATTAATTTCAACTAGTGTGTTTTTCATCTTAAACATTGTATTTTCTTACTGGAAAAGTCAGTTTAGGGTAGAAAAAAAATGTTCCACATCTTTACTTAAAGTTTAATCTTTCCTTTTTTGCCATACTGGGAATCAAACTTGGGACCTTGTGCTTATCAGGCAGGCATTTACATGACTCAGTTGTACCCCTAGCCTAAATTTAATCTTTTGCGGGGCCAGCCAGATGGCTTACTGGTCTAACGTACCTGCTTAGGAAAGCTTAGGCAACCGCAGGGACCGTAGTTTGATCCCAGGCACCACATGCTGAGCCAGCTATTAAAAAAAAAATAAGAAAACCCTTTTCGTTTGCCTTTTTGAACATATAAACTGTAGTCATAAGAATGTTTTGTTTTTGTTTGTTTGTTGAGATATGTGTGTCTTTCTGTTGCCCAGACCATGTGTGAACTCAAGATCCTCCTGCCTCAGCTTCCTGAGTAACTAGGATTACGTATTTGCCATGTCTGGCCTTTGAAGTAAGGTTATCACTGACTTGCTGTTTATATCTAATGGTGACATATACAAGTCTGTTTTTATTGATTGCTTTTTTTGTTAACAAGTGGTATGTTCATGCTTTTTTTGTATTTTTTGATAGTCTTGATTGAGTATCTGGCATTGTCACTATTGTTTGATTGCTGGGTGTTCTTGTAAATACTTCTTGCCTTTTTTTGGTGGTTGTGCTAGGGCTCAAGCCCAGAACTTTACACATATTCTTTAGCTGTGTTGTGGGTGGGACATGGTTACATTTCTGTGTAACCACAGATAATCACATTGGCTTTTGTTATGTTTGTTTATTTATTTATTGTGTGTGACAGGGTTTCACCGTGCGGTCTGGGCTGGCCTCAGCTTCCCAAGTGCTGGGATTATGCCCAGCTGCATGTTGTCTTCTTCAGCCTTGCTTTTTATTATTGTTAGGGAAGAGCAGAGCTCCTTTGTACAGTGCTTGGGATCCCAGGCACGAGGAGGTGTCACATACTGGCTGGGAGCTGTGCAGTCTCCTGGTTGTGCGTGAGGAGCTATGCAGGTGGTGCACTAGAGGTTGCTTGCAGTAGACGCTTGTCGGGCTGCTGCTTGTGAACCAGTTTATCCCTAATAGAATTCACTGAATATGCTTATAATTAATTATACTAAGAGATAATGCCCAAAACTCATTCCCTCCTAGTTACGTTATGCATAGTACAGTTTTTTGTGCACTTGTGGAAATTTACATCCATTATGTCCATGTGATAGATACAGTATTAGGGCATTAATGTAGAACATTACTCTCACCTTCACATTTAGAATAGCATGCTGCTAGCTTGACGTGGCCACTGTGAAAATGTGCACACCACAGACTTTGGAACCTTGGCTGTGGGAAGCCACACTCTACCCACCCTTCAGTTGTCACACTTTTTAGTACTTGTCTTTCTGGCACCTTTCTCTTAGAGATTTACCTGTTCTCTGCTCACAGTTTAAGGGGAACCTTGCAGGTATTCTGAGATCATGTTCTGGGGTTCCTGGCTGCTCTGGCCTCTTCAAACTTATCATCCTGTCTGGACTCAGGAAGCTGTGCTTGCTCCTGATTGCCCTCCATACTGCCCAGCATAGCCTGGACTCTCCAAGAATGAGCTAGGGCAAGTATAGCACTGCCTCACTTATTTTTCTCTCGGTTGTGCAGTGTCATATTGTCTGGTTTTTGAACATTTTCGTCCCTTCTGCCTAGGTTTTAGCAGCTTTCGGTTAGAGTATATATCTTGTCTGTTCCTCTGTCTCAGTTAGAAATGCTTGTTCCTTGGAAGAGTTTTATCTAGGAGAGCAATGTAGTAAGCTATGTTTTATGTCATTCTGAGGGCTATGCATTTTTGAGGGACAAGGCTGAAGTAGGGAGAATAATTAGAAGGCATTTGGGTCAGTTCAGCCTGGCAGAATCTGAATTTCTGAGGCAGGTGGGCCCAGAAATATCTTCATACATACACTTACATTTGATAACAGACATGCTGAAGTACCACACAGATGCAGTCACTTTCTTCTGAGTGTCAGAGTGGCCCTGAGACCTTTCTTAAGTGCTAGGCAGGTGTCACAGCCTTCAGATTTTGGATGAAGAAGTGAAGGTGTGGGAGTACCTTGCTGGTAGCCAGTTAATAATTACTAATGATGCAGAATCATATTTCTATTTCCTCCTGCCAGATCTCTTTGTGCTATCCTTTTTGACTATAAAATACTCATTTCAAAAACCTATAGGAGGCCGGACGTGGTGGCTCACGCCTATAATCCCAGCACTGGGGAGGCTGAGGCAGGAGGATTGGTGTGAGTTCGAGACCAGCCTGGGCTACAAAAGTGAGCTCAAGGTCAGCCTCAACTGCATAGCGAGACCCTGTCTCAAAACGACAAAACAAAACAAAAAAAAACAAAAAAACAAAAAAACAAAAAAACAAAAACCTATAGAAGATATTCAAGATCCTGAACTTATGCTTTTGAATAGTGAGGGAGCCAGGAAAATATGATCTTTTTTTCAGCCTTTTAGTAGCTAGCAATTATGAAAGATTGCCTAGGAAAGGTGTTTCTGTCTTTGACCGTTATCTCAGTGCCTTTTTATAGCTGTCAGAATGTCTTTGTTTCTTTTAAGATTATAAAGTAGTGCATATTTAGTTTTTTGCTTTTACAGAAACTAGCAGTTGGATACTAGATGAGTCTATAGTGTATGTAACCTCTTTTTGGAATTTTTTCCAAGCTTTTACTAAAAAAAAAATTATAAAACAGCCAGATGTGGTGGCACATCCTTGTTATCCCAGTTGCTCAGAATACAGAGATAGGAAGATTTCAAGTTCAAGGCCAACAGGGGCCATTTAGTGAGCCTGTACATAGTAAATACATAAAAAAGTCTGCTTGGATAGAAGCTTAGGGTTAGAGTGCTTGTCTACATGTACATGGTCCTGGGTTCAGGCCCTAGTATCACACAAGACAAAACCAAAAGAACAAAACTGCAAAAAAAAAAAAACCCAAAACAAAACTGTAGCATCTCATAATTTATAGGATGTGTTTAGATTGGACCTCACAGTTTTAGAGTATGTTGTATGTTTATAACTTTGCTAAATGATTAGGTAACAGTTTCTAGTGACATTTACTGTAGTCTTCTTCGAGTGACTTAAGGTGCAGCTTGCATCTGAGACTATAATAGTTGACCCAGGAGGTCCAGTGGTGTGCTGCAAATGGTGTGAAGAATGACTCCCGTCAGTGCAGATTGGTTTTTATGTTTGTTCTTGAATATTTAATGAATTTTATTAGTATATGAAAATGAGCAATGCTCTGTAGAAATAAAATAGGCCTTATGTCACTATGAAGAGATTCTATTACCTGCTGCATCCCTCTATCTAGAAGTAAATGTGTTAGTGTTAGTGGATTTCCTCTTTTTCTTATTTTGAAGGAATTTAAGCATTATTAAGAATTAAGAATGGTAACAAGTTATGCTCAAAAGTTATCATGTATGTGATGGCTAAATGTGTGTTACTTGTGAAATTTATTAGAGAAGTGTGCTATATAGGAGTTTGGGAATATTACTGTTTTATCCATAATTCTGTTAACAGCAGCACTGCCATAGTGATTGTTATTTCCCTTCACAGATACCAAGTTGCGCTAGTACAACCATATAAATAATTAACACCTGAAGTCTCAATGTAACATGGACATTAACAGGGATGACAGATAAATACAGATGCTTGGGGAACAAATACTGGGCGAAATACTGCCTAAAAGGTAAGAAAACAAATTTAACCTTAATTAAGGCCAAATGTGATCTAATTGAAAGGAATTGACTGAAGTTTCTTTTTCAGGCCTTAAGGAACACGTCTGCAGGAACCGGTCTGTGTTAATACTGGTAGTGCTCAGCTGTAAGTATCAGTTCTTCTGTGTACCTAACAGCCACAGAGGATGTTTGGTAGTGAACCCTGATGAAACAGAGCAGGAATATGCTTGACTAGAACTTGATAGAGTGCTAGAAAGGGCACATCATGTATACTATGCCCAGAGACATGTTGTGCTCATGGATATACCACCATCACACACCGTAGAGTGAGATCTTTAGCCATGTTTGTAAAGCCCAAGGAGTTGTCTCCTGGAATCTTTGGTATCAAAAGTTAATTTTCAAGTCAAGGGTTACTTTTTGTGGGGTTACGTTTTCAGTGCAGTTCCTTTCTTTCTGTTAATGGAGATTTTTTTTTTTTTTAATTTAGTTAAATGGTTATTTTTAAACATTTTTCCATTTTGTGGGTTTTAAAAAATGAATTTATAAGTCATATTTGGAAGAGGTTACATCCACAGGTCATAGATATTATCCCCTTGTAAAATAGTAACCTATTTTCACTAGCCAGTAACCCTATTTTACAAGGTTTGATAATTTTATCAGTCTTTCCCTCACCATAAATAGTATCCTTTACCATAAGTAGCATTACCTTAGGATATCTAGCTTTTATGCGTCTAGTAAATTGACACTTTTATCTGTTGGCCTTCTTTTCTGATACTTTGCATTTTCAGTGGGTTCATAGTAAGTCAGTTAGCCTGAGTATACATTCTCTGAAAAGCATAACATAATACATTAGTAAGACTGTAGACTGTTCTATGAATTGGAATAGTCAGAACAGTAATCAGGTTGATTATATCTGGCTAACTAGATAGTAAGCTAGAAAAATCTACTTTTTTTCCTGATTAAAAATCTATATGTGGGCCCAGCAGGATGGCTCAGTGGTCTAAAGCGCCTGCTTAGGAAAGCTTAGGCGGCTGCAGGGACCGTGGTTCGATCCCTGGCACCACATGCTGCGCCAGCCCTGCCCTCAGGGCAGGCTGAGTCGACCATAAAAGTAAATAAACAAAAGTTCTGAAACAAGAAAAAAGTAAATAAATAAAATAAAAAATTCTAAAAAAAAATATATGTCAAAAATAATAGAAATTTTCTTTAATGTTTGAGTCTTGTAGCACCTTATTAAGTATATGTACAGTTGTAGAAGACTTTGTTGATTGGTGTGAATAATCTAAAGATTTTGTTGTTGAGTCCCTGAGTTTTGCGTACTTGAAGTCCTTTGGGAAATCCTCTAGAATAAGAAATAGCATTTTAAATTCCTTTTTTGAGATAATTACCAAAAACAATCTGTAGATAGCTTAAAATTTTAGACTCTGGAATAGAACTGAATCATATTTTGACTCAAACTAATATTTAATTGTTGGAAGCAATTGGTACACGTCAAGCTCTTCTGGTTTGTTTGTTTGTTTATTTATTTATTTATTTTTTGGTTTTCAAGAATGTACACCAGTTTCTCAGTATCCCTGAGGTTATTACAGAGTTCCCAAGTAGCACCAGAGATGTCACTGTGAAGAGATTCTGTTATCTGCTGTGTCGTCTTATAGGAGTAAATCTATTAGCATAAGTTAATTTCCTTCTTTAATTCTTTTTTTTATTATTTTATTTTGAAGAAAGGAATTTAAGAGTTTCTAGTATTCTCCATGGCTGAAGCTGAGAGTCTGAAACCCTGATGCTTAAGCTCTATTCTAGACATAGCTCCAACTCCTTCAGGATATAAGGAAAAGAGATAATATTTCCACAATGATAGATCTTTGGTTATACAGGTAAGTTATTTAGTTTTGCAGTAGTGAAGACAACTGTAGTTTTATTATTTTTTTTCCCCCTGCTTTCCCCTGTGGGGGATGATTTATTTTTTCTGTCATGTGTGGAAAATTATACAAACTGGTGGAAAATTATACAAACTGGCTGGCTGTTTATAGGAGTGTGGCACTCCAGGGAATGGCTTAGGAATCTTGGAAGGTGGACTTACAGGGCTTGGACTAGAGATGAAGTATTTTTCCACTTGTTCCCCACAAAAAGGATAAGTGAAATGATTGAGAATGTTGAAGTCTCTAGACCATTATCTCTATTTTGATGTCCTAGGTACTTAAGGGGCATCTTGAGATCCCTTAACTTCCCTTTCTCCTCTTTATCTTTTTAAGTGTTATACAATCACTCTGTCTGTGTCTGTCTGTCTGTCTAGTAACTTCTCAGTGGGGAATAAAGAAGAAACTTTTCTATCAGATAGCTTAGAGTAGTTTCTAGACTACAAAGAGAGGTGACTTTTAAGAACCTTAAGTTCAATTGTACAAGTGGATTCCAGTTTTCACTCTTACTATTAATCTTACAGGGTCATAATTACAGAGCTGAAATAATTCATCTTAAGAATTGTATGACAAGCATAATCTGAATATTGTTAAGCAGTTTATATTCTAGACAAGTAGAAAAAGATAAGCATATTGGTGATCGTTCCCAGTTATTCTTTTTTTTATTTGAATGCATGGCAGTATCATCACGACCAGTTTCCTGAAAAAAGTTCACTTAACAAAACTAAATATTATGATAGTGAATATCAACCAGAACATTGGTATTAGTGGAAGACTGCCAGGTCCTCAGTTCCCAAAATAACTATCACACTTTTGTTGGTTGTTGAAGGAGCAAAAGGTTAGAGGCAGTGTTGTTTGAAATAGGTTTTAGAGTTTTCTTTCAAGTATGAGTTCCTAGAGAAATACTTTATTGTGGACCTTTCCTGTGAAGTATGTATTATTCCTTTTAGTTCTTACTGATACTGATCTGCAATATGGCCATAGGTGCTGGAAATTCATGATCTGAAACATAACTGATAATGCTCCCAAGTTTTACACAGTAGTAAAAGTTGATTTAGCTTTTAAGAGAAATGGATCAGTGTCAGATAGGGAGTGGGAATGGTGTAGGTTGGGTTTACTCAGAGTAATTAGGCTCAAGTTTGGCTAACCAGCCCTTCTCAGATATGCATTTCAGTTGAATGAAAACGAGGGTGGGAAGGCAGTGGCAGTCTACCTAATTCTAATGATTGGTCATACTGTCTTTCCTCTGTATCCTAGGAAGTGCCACAGTTCATTAGTCGGTGGATAATGTAGGAAAACCTCAAGTCCATTTGCTACATTGGGTTTTGCCCATATGAATGTATTGACTAAGTTTTCCTCAAAGCTGCAATGATTCAATTTCTATTTCCAAATGAGCGCAGGGCGAGGATTTAACCATATGGCTTCTATTTTGTTAACTACCAGGGATATTTTCTTTCATAGCTTGTGAATGAGTTAATTTTCATTTCCTGGGCAGTTTAATATTTGGCAGGAATATAATTGTGTTCTCCATATCTCTTCACTGGGTTTTTTAGTTATTTGTATTCAGCTAAAATGAGGAAAGAATAGCTTTTGCCTATAGCACTTTGTTAATAAGTGGGGCAAGACAGTGCTGAAACTTAGTTGAAGTAATACAGACATTTTGAAGTTCATTTTTATAACTGGAGTTTGTGCTAAGTTTATCAGCTGAATGGAGAAAATATGTGCATTTGTATATTCTGATATAAAAGGCAGAAACAAGAAAAAGTAAGAGGGAAGATGTAACATTTTATTTAAGTCTAATCTTCATAATTTTAGTTGATTAAGTGTAGGTAGTATTTTGATTTCAATTAAGGGAGGTTTGATTTGTGTTTTGAGACAAGGTCTTGCTATGCAGAGCAAGCTGGCCTTGAACTCGCTCTGTAGCTCTGTAGCCAGGCTGGCCTTGAACTTGTTGCTCAGCCTCCTGGTGCTGTGATTACAGGTGTGCACTGCTGCACTAGGCAAAAGATTTGTCTGGCCTTTATGTTGAAGGATCATAGTTTTATATATTTTTTTAAAAAACTATTATTAGGTTCTAGCAAGGAATTAAAGAACAGCAGTTGACCTAATTTGGTTTAAAACTTAGTGACTATATTGTGTTGCATTGCTATATTTTATAATACTGAGTGTAGTGAGCTGAGGCAGTGCTTTTTAGACTTCAGCATGTAGGGGAGTCACTTGGGCATTGGAATCTGTGGGAGTCTAGGCCACGACCTGACCTGGTATACTTCTTTCTTGAGGGGTGAGGTGAGGTGGGGTGAGTGGGGCTTGAGAAGGGCCTTGGTGTGTAGTTGAGTTGGTTTTGACTCTATGTATGTAGTTCAGGATGGCATGGCCTTGAATTTGTGGTGATCCCCCTGCCTCAGCCTCCTGAGTGCTGGGACTCTAGGCCTGTGCCACTGCACCCCTGCTCAGCATGCCTTTCTTTTTTCCCCTTTCTATTCCCATCTTTTTCTCCTCTTCCTTTTTTTTTGGGGGAACCAAGCCTGTGTGTTCTTACAAGGACTGTTCCACTGAGAGCTACCCCTGCCTTGTACTACTTTTCTCATGCACTTCCTAGAGATGCCATGGTGGTGGTTTCATACTACACTTGAAGGTGCAAGTGTAAAGTACCAGGAGATGCTTATTTTAAGGCTGGGTTTATTTCACTGTGACTTACTAGACAGCATTTGGTAACCATAACACTTGAGCTTCATTATAGTTGTTGGAATGCAATACACACATTTTGAGGGAGCTAAAGAAACAGAATCTTACATATTAATCACTGTTTTGATATTTTATTCACTGGAATGGTGAAATAATTCACCCTTATTATAGGTCGGATTTTATAGTGATTTATCTACACCCATGCATACACTAATAGATTTATTTCACCTGAAATTGTCTCTTTTGGGGAGGTTTACAACTGCAAACAAGATACTTTGTATCTATTCAGGTTGATGTGGCAAGAAAATAATGGTTAAGAAGGCCTGTTGCTGGCACTGCATAAGATGTTTTATTATGCCTTTAATTGGCCTTGCGTTTTTAACAATATCAGCAGATTGTATATTTGCTTTGTTTTCTTTATTTAAAGAATCATTATTTATTGGGGAAAGAAAGCTTCTGTCTGAGAGAGCGAAGGGATCCTGAGTGGGTTGCCCCAGATTGTGTATTTGTAAAATACTGCTAATGCTAGTGTTAAGAAAACATAACTTATGAATATAGTTAAATTTGCATTGAAGACATTTACATTGGATTTTTATAAATAGTTTATTTGTAAAATTACTTTCTTTGTGTATTTACATAGCCATTTAATATTTAACCATATGTTTTAAGAGTTGCAGATTTGGGCACATAAAACAAATTACTTTTACTATTTTTCAGCTTATGTTCTGTAAAAGCATCGTTTGAGGTTTAGCTTAAATTCATTGAAAGTAAGTGTAAAAATTTGTGGGACCACCAGTTTTATTCTGAATAAGAAAGACATAATCTTATTGACAAAGTATTAGCATAGGAGAGTTACATGTCAGAGATCCCTTTAATGAATCTCCAAGTAGTAAAATGAATCTCCAAGTAGTAAAATGTTACTGTAAGAAACCATTCTAAGTTCTGCTTAGTGTGTTCTATATTTATTATTCACTTGATTCCAGTTAAAATCTCCAGAATGACTAAAGTTGTTTAAATTTAGGACTGGTTTTATGACCTTTTACTAATTTAGGAGTACGCCATCCTTTTAAACAAAACTCAATTCAATTTACCAATTCTGTCTTATACAGAATACTTCCTCACTTAGTTTGTCAGCAGGAGGGGAAGGGAGACAATTTCCATTAACCGGTTATGTGTTAGCACACTGCTGTGTCTTATAGTTCTAACCTTTCAGTTGTAAAACCTAGTTGAGGCCAAAGAGAACTTGTGTTTGATTTGCATCTGTTTGATTTGCAGTGGGAAGGAGTGGAATGGCATTTGGGTGTTATACCCTAGTGGGGCCTGGGGTAAAAGGCATGAAGGACGGGACTGGGAAATTTTGCCTTAGAGCCCCTATTGGCTTTGCTCTCTTAACTGTCCTGTACCCCATTTGAAATCAGGCAGTGAAATGGCAAAGTGTCTTTATGAAAACTAAATAGAAGAAACAAGAGTCATGGAGACATGAATGTTAGCAGGAGCTTTACTGTTTGATGGGGGAGACTTTGGAAAGTATCATTCCAGCTCTAAGCTTATCCAAATGGACCAGTGTGGACATTTTCAATGTCTCTCCCATTTTTCTCTTAGAGCACGAAGCATCTGCACCAGAAAACCTGCTCATCTCCCAAACCAGTTTTCAGATTGCCCCACACTGTACACATGAGTTCAAAGAAGGAAAGGGTGGGATTCTGTGTGTATTTCACATTTCTTAAGTTCAGATATTTACTTCAGAGTCTCCTTTCCATTTTCTTCTCTCTATCCTCTTCAGAGTATTTCTTTTCACTTGCTGATTTATGCTTCTGTTTCTAAAGACTGGGAAGGTTCTGCTTTGCTCTTTTTTGTTCTTGGCCAATAGAAGCTAGGATTGTGATTTCTATTCATCCTTCTACTGCCACCAAACTTTTTTAGATGCCAAAACAGCTTGCTTTCAGGGGATTTGACCTGAAACTTAGTTTAGGAAGGATGTATTATGAAGAGCAGAGCCTGCCTTTCTGTCTTCCAGGAATGTTTTGAAATGATAATAGTAATGATGAGAATAGTCTTATAAGACAGCTGTGTATAAATTCAAGGTTATTATTTTAATAATCAAGATAAATCTTTAAGATATATCTTTTTTGGGTACTTTGTGCCTGTCTGAGAGACAGATAATGAGGCTGGTTATGAGCATGTGCCATGCCACTCCAGCTGTGTGTATGACCTTAAATCTGATCACTCCAGCTATGCCTCAGTCTCATTTGTAAAAAAGCAATGATAGCCACCATCTCAAGCAAATTAATGTATGTTAAACATATGGAATAATTCCTGGAATATATTAAGTGGTTTTTAATTGTTAGTTGGAAATGTTAATTAAAAGAAAAAAACTTGTCCCGTAGTTAATAAATATTGGCTATACTTGGATAAAAAATTAGAGCTTTTTTGCTTTTGTTTTAGGTATATTAACTATTACCTTTTTCTCATTATTTTGTTTACATTTTTGAAGGTTTCCCAATGAGTGGATCATGATGACCGTATTGTAGGGACTTGCCATAGTATGGCTGCTTCCCGATCTACTCGTGTTACAAGATCAACAGTGGGGTTAAACGGCTTGGATGAATCTTTTTGTGGTAGAACTTTAAGGAATCGTAGCATTGCTCACCCAGAAGAACTCTCTTCTCATTCTCAAGTGCGATCAAGATCCCCAAAGAAGAGACCGGAGCCTGTGCAAATTCAGAAAGGAAATAATAATGGAAAAACCACTGATTTAAAGCAGCAGAGTACAAGAGAATCATGGGTAAGCCCTAGGAAAAGAGGACTTTCTTCTTCTGAAAAGGATAACCTAGAAAGGCAGGCTGTAGAAAATTGTGAGAGAAGGCAAACAGAACCTGTATCACCAATTTTAAAAAGAATTAAACGTTGTCTTAGATCTGAAGCAACAAACAGTTCAGAAGAAGATTCACCTATCAAATCAGACAAGGAGTCAGTAGAACAGAGGAGGGCAGGAGTGGACAATGATGCAGATTTTCAAGGGACTAAACGCGCTTGTCGATGTCTTATACTGGATGATTGTGAGAAAAGGGAAGTTAAAAAGGTGAATGTCAGTGAGGAAGGGCCATTTAATTCTGCAGTAGTTGAAGAACTCACAGGCTATCTGACTGTCAATGGTGTTGATGACAGTGATTCCACTGGTATAAACTGTGATGACTGTCAGCCTGATGGGAATGCTAAGCAACATAGTGCTGGCTCCTATGCATTGCAGGAGAAGTCAGTAGCTGAAAATGGGGATTCGGAAACCCAGACTTCAATGTTCCATGATAATAGGAGGGATGAAAGTTATATAGACCATAACGTGCCTTGCACAGATTCAGAAGTGCAGGTCAAGTTGGAGGACCACAAAATAGTAACTGCCTGCCTGTCTGTGGAGTGTGTTAATCAGCTGACCACTGAGCCAGCTTCAGGTCCCATTTCTGAAATTCAGTCATCTTTAAGGGATTCTGAGGAGGAAGTAGATGTGGTGGGAGATAGCAGTGCCTCAAAAGAGCAGTGTAATGAAAATAGCAGTAACATCTTGGACGCAGATCTTGAGAGTATGCCAGTTTCTGGAGAACCAGAACCATCGTCTGTTTTAGACCGCATCTCAGCTCAGATGACGACTCTGTCAGAACCCCAGGAACATCGCTATACCCTGAGAACTTCACCACGCAGGGCCGCCCCTGCCAGAGCTAGTCCTACTAAAAACAGTTCTCCTTGCAGAGAGAGTGGACAATTTGAGAATAACCTTAGTCCCAGTGAAACAGATGCAACTGCTAGTGATAATGTAAGTAAATCTCCCACAAATCCTGATGAAATTTCTCAAAACGAAAAAGTTTTATGTTGTGACTCTCAGAACTATGGAAGTGAAGGACTAAGTAAGCCACCTGCAGAGGGAAGACTCGGCATTGGACGTATGCCACCTGCCAAAGAGAGTGCCAGTCAGCACATTACAGAAGAGGAAGATGATGATCCTGATGTTTATTACTTTGAATCAGATCATGTGGCACTGAAACACAACAAAGAGTATGTGTAAATATGGTAACCATGAATTCTGCTTTGTTTTATTATTCCCCACATTTGCAGTATCTATTCATAAATGTCTGATCGTATTATTTTTATGATAGCTAAAATTAATGTTTTAGTTAAAGTTTTAAATTTCACTTTTTTTTTTTTTTGACTCTTAACAAACCAACTCTGATAAAGGAAAGACTTCAAAACTCAATCTCATTACTCCTCCCAATAATACTATACCTTTCTAGTCTGGTGTGTCACATGTCTCATAAAAGACACATAGAAACATGGGTGGTAGTGTTTCTGTTTTTTTCCTAAATTTTATGAATTACCACAGTACACTTTGGTTATAGTTGTAGGGCTTAAATAATGTTTCTACTTTCCATGTAGTTTAGAATGAATAATGAACCTATAGTTATCATTTGGATATGAGAAACCTGGAAGGCTAGAAATATACTTTTATCTTAGTTATTTACCACTTAATTTCCTATGAAAATTTTTTACTTAAAAATAAGCTTTATACATCATCTTTACTTTCATAACTTAAGAGAAGGGAATGTTAAAATAGTGATAGTTGTATGTCCTAATAACAGCAAGAGTAAGAATATACTTTAGCGTTTACATAAAACATTAGACACAGCTTTTCTTGGTAATGAAGTTGAGGTACTATAACTCAAGATGTCATCACTTCTCACTTTTACTATAAAGCCACTTCTGTAGATAAAGAATCCCATATCTAAATTTTTCTCAGGTTTGTTTAGATTTGCTTTAAAGGATTCAGGAAAGTAACACAAATGAATTGGAGCTAACTCAGTATTGCTCAAAGAAGCTAGAACAGACAGTGCATGGCATAGATGTTGTGATCAGCAGTGGTAGTAAGTTTAGCACCTCTACTTCGCCAAAGAAGGCTTTTCAGTTAGTATCATCGATTCAGTGTTACTAAAAATTCTTTGATAAGTGGAACCTTTTTAATGTTCCTTGTCATAGTTGAGAAACTTACATGTTTAAAGTGCCAGATGTTGGGCCAGATATAAAGCTCAGCAGCATAAGCCTGGTAAGTGCAAGGTCCCAAGTTCAATACCTAGTATCAAAAAGCAAAGTGCCAAATGTTGGATCTGGGACATGATACTCTTTTTGTCGCACATGATAATTCAGATTTATGTGTATTAACATGATGGCCTTTTACCAGAGGTCTCCTTTGTGAACATTTTTCTTTTGTTTTTTTTTTTTTTCTTTAGTACCAGGGATTCATTGAACTTGGGACCGTGTGCTTGCCAGGCACGCGCTTATACCACTGAACTATATTCTGGGCCCTTTTTCTGTTTCTTTTTAGATAGTATTTTAATATTAGAATAGGTTACCTTATCCAAGGGTTCTGTTAGCAATCTAATTATTTATAGTGTTTGAGGTCCAAACTTGATACAGAAAAAAAATTATATAAATGAAAATTTTCAGTTAAATGTTAAGACCATTTATATACAATATTAGTTTTCAGAAGTAGGGTTCTTGGGCCCAACAGGATGGCTCAGTGGTTTAAAGCGCCTGCTTAGGAAAGCTTAGGCGGCTGCAGGGATCGCTGTTCGATCCCTGGCACCACATGCTGTGCCAACCCTGCCCTTAGGGCAGGCTGAGCCGGCCATAAAAATAAATAGACAAACAAAAGTTCTGCTGGGCGTGGTGGCTCACGCCTGTAATCCCAGCACTGGGGAGGCTGAAGCAGGAGGATTGGTGTGAGTTCGAGACCAACCTGGGCTACAAAAGTGAGCTCAGGACCAGCCTCAAAAAAAAAAAGTTCTGAAACAAGAAAAAAAAATAAAATTCTTTAAAAAAAAAAAGAAGTAGGCTTCTCTGCAGTTCCAAGAAGCAGAACATGTCGTGGGAAATGCTAATAACTCAAAAAAAAAAAAAAAAAAGATGTGATTTTCTTTTTTTGGGAGTTGTGTTCTTGCCATATCACCTGGGCTGGTGTCAAATGATCTGCAGTGTATATTTTCCCTACAGGCTTAAAAAACATCCATTTTGCTGCTAGGAATTGAACCCATGGCCTGGTGTGCAGGCAAATCCTCCACCTCTGAGCTACATCCCCAGTCCTTCCCATGAAACGGTTATGGGAAGATAGTGGCCATGCTTATTAAGGATGGGACAGGATAGTGTCATGGGTTCTTTAATAAGTGCATGATCTTTTGGAATTTTGTGTTGGTGTGATATTTTCAAATTAATGTGTCTTTAGTTGACTTCGGGCAAAAGAAATTGCGTTTTTTTTTTTTTTTTTTTTTGGGGGGGGGGTGCTGTACTCCAAATCTTATGAAGTCTTGCCCTTGGGTGCTTCTTTTTTTTCTTAAATATTATGGCTGGCTCAGCCTGCCCTGGGCGTGGGACTGGTGCAGCACATGGTGCTGGGGATTGAACCATAGTCCCCGTGGTTGCCTAAGCTTTCCTAAACAGGCACTTTAGACCATTGAGCCATCTTGCCAGCCCCTGGACACTTCTTTTGAGACAGGGTCTCACTGTACAATGCAGGCTGGCCACAGACTCAGCAATCATCTTGCCACATCTTCCCAAGTGCTAGGATTACAGGTGTGCACCACCACATCAAGCTTTACACTTTGTTTTCACCTTTTTTTTTCTCCTTATTTTTTCAAGCAATCAGATCACTTAGAGGAAACATCACGAATAATATCATGGTTAGAGATAGTTTAAAGGTCTAAACATTTGATCAAATCAGATGTAATGTCTTCAGAAAAGTCCCTTTTTCCTCCATTCCTCCAATCCATGCTTTTTGACTGTAGCTCAGAGATGATCACATAGTGGTGGTTCTTTTTACCTAAGCTATCATTGTTAAATAGTAACATATTACCTGTTTAGTTCTTTCTTTCTTTCTATCTTTCTCTCTGTCTTTCTCTCTGTCTGTCTTTCTTTCTTTCTTTCTTTCTTTCTTTCTTTCTTTCTTTCTTTCTTTCTTTCTTTCTTTCTTTCTTTCTTTCTTTCTTTGTCTTTTTGAGACAGGGTCTTGCTATGCAGTTCAGCCTGGCCTTGAGCTCATTTTGTAGCCCAGGATGGTCTCAAACTCAGCAGTTCTCCCGCCTCAGGGTCTCAAGTGCTGGGATTACCTCTCAAGTGCTGGGATTACAGGTGTGCACTACTATGCCTGGCTTGTTTAGTGCTTTTAAATCTCAGATAAGGGGCTGGGGAGATAGCTCCATGGCATAAGTGCCTGCCTGGCAGGTGCAAGGTCATGAGTTTGAACCCCAGTCCTACCTCAGGTAACTTGAGGCAGTTTGCAAATGATGCTAAAAGACATTTGATGTCTTTTTTTTTTTCTTTTTTTTTTTATAAGGTAATTGGCATCAGGACTACAGTCAGTGGTTCAGTGCCTTCCTGGTCAGTGCAAGGTCCTGAGTTTGATTCCTGGCACCCCATCCCCCTAGGCAGTTGGTAGATGGATGATTATATTCCTTGGCATACACACCCCATGACATAGTTTTTGTTTGCCTCATTCTGTGTTAGAAAAGTTCTCTAGGCCGGGCGTGGCACATGCCTGTAATCCCAGCACTCGGGAGGCTGAGGCAGGAGGATCAATGTGAGTTCGAGACCAGCCTGGGTTATAAAAGTGAGCTCAAGGCCAGCCTGAACTGCGTAGTGAGACCCTGTCTCAAAAAGACAAAAAAAAAAAAAGAAAAGAAAAGAAAAGAAAAATTCTCTAGATAAATGCTTTTTGAAACTGACTTGAATATTGCCTGGATTAAATATGAATGTCGCTATTGGAAAAGAATGATAACCAGTTTTAAAAATAGATTATAAAATACTGATTATAGTACAGTTTTTTTTTTTTTTTTTTTTTTTTT
>PVJA010007379.1:0-17771 GCA_004027025.1 Myocastor coypus | reverse complement strand
AAATATGAATGTCGCTATTGGAAAAGAATGATAACCAGTTTTAAAAATAGATTATAAAATACTGATTATAGTACAGTTTTTTTTTTTTTTTTTTTTTCCAGCATCCAGGAAGCCATAATTCTACTTTATTCTAATTAAAACTTTATTCAGAGCCAACTGAATTTGGCTCTGTATTTGATCAGTAGCCTTTTGTTTGGGTATTCACCTTTTAATTTTGTTCTTATTTGCAAGGATATATATATATAAGGCCATCTGACTACTTCTAAGTATCTGAAAAGAACCACTGTGTGTAATTTTTTAAAATGTATTTGGTACAGGGTCTTCACTATGCAGCTTGGACTCATAGTGATCCTCCTTTGTTCAGTCTCACCAGCACCGGGATTACAGGTGTGTACTAACATGCTGTGTCTCTGTGTCTGGTTTAGCATGCCTAGGGGAGGGGCCCTTATGGCCTGTGGTGTGGGGTATTGAACCCGTCCTGGCGCTTGCCTAAGCAGGCACTTAGTCCACTGAGCTATCTCAGCAGCTCTACTGTGTGTGGTCTCAATTCTTCATAAACTAGACACATCCCCAGTGCTAGGATGGTAGGCGTGCACCGCTATACCCAGCTAGGACAGGTTCTGTTGAAGCTGGGTAGTAGTGACTCCTTTTGTAGCTAAGTATCCTGTCTGCCTGAGGCTATTGCCTGTTTGGTTGCATTGTCTGTTTGAGAATTAACCTGTTCCTAATTTGGAGTTGAAAGCACTGGAGTGAATCTCTTCAGTTTAGAACTTTGCTTCCAATTCAAAAGGTACTAACTGAAAAATAAATTCTCAACTGAAAATGCAATTTTGTAACCTCCTTCCAAATTTGCATTGTGCAACATGCTTGCAACAGTCGTCCTACCTCAGCTTCTCACGTGCTGGGATTACAGGTGTGTGCCACCACCTGGCACGAGCACATTTATTAAAGAGTATTTCAAAGAGTTGTAGTTTTGAACTTGGTTCTCTGCAAATGTTAATGTTACTAAATAATTTTAATATGTCCTTCAGTTGCACAAAGCTTATGAAATGAAATATAAGGATATTTTCATCAATTTCAGAGGTTGCATAAATAAAATCTTAAATCAGTTCTTATTTTATTTATTTATTTTTTTCTTGTTTCAGAACCTTTGTTTATTCATTCATTTTTTTTTATGGCTGGCTCAGCCCATCCCGAGGGAAGGGCTGGCACAGCATGTGGTGCCGGGGATCGAACTGCGGTTCCTGAAGCCACCCAAGCTTTCCCAAGCAGGTGCTTTAGACCACTGAGCCATCCTGCCAGGCCCCTTAAATCAGTTCTTATCATTTCTTGAAAAATACTTTTTTTTTTTTTTTTTTTTTGGTGGGACCAGGGTTCGAACTCGTGACCTTGCACTTACCCAGCAGGCACTTGTGCCTCGGAGCTATCTCCCCAGCCCCCAAAATCTACTTTAAATGTTGGTCAAAATAATGTTTTTCAGAGGGCCTGAAAAACTTAAGTACTAGGGACAGAAAACACCAGAAGAGTCATCCTGTTGTGGATAATTTTACACTTTACTGTGTTTCATAATTTGCCAAGCAATTTCATTTGGCTTCTTGTTTGAAGTGTATGACTATCTGGAAGTAGATGGGATAGTTGACATGTCTCCTAACTCATTAACTATAAAGTGTTGGGTAATTTATGGTATCCTAACAAGAGTTGAGGTGAGCTGAACAGAGAGCCCTGCCTAGCATGCCTCAGTGCTAGGTTCCACAGAAACTGTGGAAGTGGCATGAATTAGACGTAGAACAGATCAACCTTCTAAGCCATAGTCCGAAGTGTACCTGGCTAGCTGATCCATCGAGGGCTTGCTCCATGGACTTCTGGGTTTATAGGTGTGTAGATTGGTACTCAGTTGCTGAAAGGGTTAGCTATAATTAGTCATGATTGTTTTTTACGTGTCAGAATCAGTGCTGCTGGTAAGTAACCTGTTTATTGAATGAAATAACTTTTATATTCACTGTTTTAAGGACCGTCTTAGTAGTGTGTCTTTTAAGAACATGTTGGGTAATTAAAAACTGTAATCATAGTGTTACTTGGAAAAACTCTTACTTGTTATGACTTTTCATCTCATTGGAAAAAGCTGTAGAGTAATAGCCAGATGGGCCTCAGTTGTCAGCACAAGCTAAGGTGAGGGCTGTCACTACCTCAGTATATTTTGTTGTTGTAGAAAGCCAGTGAGCAGCCAAATATTTAGTGAATTCTTTCCTTTTTCTTTTGAACGCCAACTTTTATTTCTACTAACATGGATCATTTCTAAAAGTTTTTTTCTGCTGTGATCTAAATATATATAGGCAAGTATAATTGAGTGTTCTTGATTTAGTATCTTTGCTGACAGATTGTATAGTTACACTTTTCTAGCATCGCTGCCAAAATAGGTCTATTTTTGTCTTATTACATGATTTTTGGGCCACTATGCTGTCATATCTTAGCTTCGCTATGTTCTTTTTTAAATTCTGGGTTTTTTTTTTTTTTTTTTTAACCTAATCCCTTATCTGTCATGGTACCTTTCTTTTTCTAGCTCAACCTCCACTTCTAATGGAATGCTATTCTCTCTTAATTTTAAGTTTTTTTTTTTTTTTTGGTCTTTTTGAGACAGTTTTTCCTTGTAGTTCAGGTGACCTTCAGCTCATTTTTTTTAATAGCCCAGGCTGGCCTCAGTAATCCTCCTGCATCAGCCTCCTAAGTGTTGATATTAAGGTGTGTACCAACACTCCCAGCTCTTCGAATTTAGAAATCAGAATAACCAAGCATGTCAAAATGAAATTTCATGATTCTTGACTGTGGGCTAAATAAATACATGCATTGTAACACGTGGGGATTTTTTTTTGTTTGTTTGAGATATGATCTTGCCATGAATGGGAATGGGCCTTTATCCTCCTATGTAGCCTCCCAAGTAGCTGGGATTACAGGTGTGTACCAGCATGCCCAGGTAAGGTATTTTGTTTTCATGTTTGTTTGCTTTTTGGTTTAGAGGCTATGTTTGATCCATGTTGCCATATGCATAAATTTTGAATAAACAGATTATCATCTATCTATCTATCTATCTATCTATCTATCTATCATCTATCTATCTATCAATCATGGCCAGCTCAGCCTGCCCTGGGGGTGGGGCTGGTGCAGCATGTTGTGCCCGGGATTGAACCACGGCCCCAGTGATTGTCTTAGCTTGCCTAAGCAGGTGCTTTAGACTGCCAAGCTATCTCGCCGGCTCCACAAGTTATTTCTTTAAAAGACTGATTAGTAGTAAAACACATCTAAGCCAATTGTTATCTATCATTTTCAAACTAACTGAAGTTAGCCTTTGTAAAAATCTGTTTCAGCAGATTTGATGAAAGTTCTCCTTCTATACTCACCATGCTCAGTGCTTCATTTCTGGTCCCACATGTATAAAAATCAGCTGGCTTGCTCTGTCCTCATGCTCAAAACTTTTCCTCAGCCTTTATTTTTTGTTAGTAGATGTTTGCATTGCATGATAACTTTCCTCATGGGGAGTTGGCACAAGTAACACATCGGACTTTTTCATCCCCTTCCCCTCCATCTCTTAATCCCCTCCTTGAGAAAGATCTGTCACCCTGCTTCCTGTTACCTAACTGGTTTTACTTAGCTCTTCCTTTGTTTTTGGTTTTCTCCTAAGAGAAATCATGCAGTACTTAAACTTGCATGGTAGACATAAAGATAGTGTCGTTTCGGGTCTTGGGTATCATGGTTGAGGCAGGATGCTTACCTGGGAGTGAGCTTGGTGTACTGTTAGACAGTCTTTGCTTTGTTAGGAGCAGTCCAGCATGGCCTGTCCTCTAGCACTGGAGTGGCCTTTAGTTAGTGGTGACCTGAAACCTAGGTGAGTCTGGCCTTCTGAGAATCCTGTTCCTTTTTCTGTGCACTTTTCTTTGCATAGGCTGTGAGTCTCAGTTCTGTGCGTGTAGCTTAGAATTTAGCCAAAAGCAGTAGTTCTGCCCTGTGATTTTTGTGTTACTGCTGCTTCTTGAGCACTTGTGTCAGCTTCTCCACACTGTTCTCTGTCCCCCTCATTCCCAAGTCCTCGCAGTGCTTCTCAGTAGAAAGGGTGAGCCCAGACCTTTCCTGCCAGCTGTGCTTATGGGCTGTAGCCTGGCCCAGCCAGTGTCAATAATCAGAAAGTCGCCGGGCGTGGTGGCGCACGCCTGTAATCCTAGCACTCGGGAGGCTGAGGCAGGAGGATTGGTGCGAGTTCGAGACCAGCCTGGGCTACAAAAGTGAGCTCAGGACCAGCCTCAACTGCATAGCAAGACCCTGTCTCAAAAAGACAAAAAAAAAAAAAAATCAGAAAGTCGTTCTTCTCTACTTGTCTGGTTCTCATGTTACTGTGGCCTACGAATATACCCGATTCCATCAGGCCAGTAAGCATGTGTCTGTGATTTGGTTTTGATGTGCACTCAGTATGTTCCTGTTTATAGCACCCACCCCAGCCTACACGTGGAACATTTGGAAAATATTGTTGCCAGTGCTGCTGTTAGTGTTATTCTTATGGTGCTAGGGATTGAACCCGGGCACATATGGGCTAGAGCCCTGGGAATGATTATGTTTCTGAGAGATTTGTGACAGTAAAGACTAAGTCCTGCCTGCCTGTCTTTCTGTCTGTCTTTCCCCTGTATTTAGGATGGGGTCTGCAGAGTCTCACTACGTAGATTGCACTTACAGTGATTTTCCTGTTTTCAGCCTCCCAGAGTGCTGGGGTTATAGGCGTGTGCTACCATGCCCAGTTTAACTCTTTATTTGTACTTCAAAAGTTGGTTTTAGGGAAAGTTTTAATAAAGCTGAACACTAAAATTGGAATAATGGGAATTTTAATTGAAGAAAGAAGGTGACTTGGAAATTTTTCAGGTTAATTTACTGAAATTTTTTCTTTTTTAAGTTACACTGTTGCTGCATTTGGAGCAAAGTAAAGCTGGTTCACTGTTTGAGGTAGGATTATGAGCTGAATCAAAGAGAAGGTGACCTCCGAGTAGATGTGACACAGTGCTAAGTTCTAAGATGTCTAGCCTGCTCACTAGCCTGGTTACTTACGTTCTGTCTTGAGAGATGGGTGAGCAGTGCTACTAGTTTTTTGTTGTATTCTTCAGGACTTTTTGCTGGCTGCTTGTGTATACTTCTTTTTCTCCTGTGTATAATTATTTGCCCTATTTGGTGGATTCTTTCCATTCTTTATGGAGTTGTTGTCATTTTGTTCCCTCTCTAGAATTATTTTTTAGTAAACTATGCAGGGTTGGCTTTGTCATCATGAAATTCTTTAGTTGTTCTTTGTCCTGGAAGTGTTTCACTTCTCCATTGAACTTGAAAGAGTTTTGCAGGGTATAGCAGTCTGGATTGGAATTTGTTTTCTTACAAGACTTGAAGTACTTTGCTCCATGCTCTTTTTTTTTTTTTTTTTTTTTTTTTTTTTTTTTTTTTTTTTTTGTATTATGGCTGGCCCAGCCTGCCCTGGGGGTCGGGTGGGGTTGGTATAGCATGTGATGCTGGGGGTCAAACTGAGGTCCCTGCAGTTGCCTAAACTTTCCTAAGACTGCTGAACCATCTTGCCGGTCCTTCAGTGCTCTTGACCTGATGTTTGTAAACAGAAATCTGGCTGGGTGTGGTGGCACACGCCTGTAATCCCAGTACTCAGGAAGCTGAGGCAGGAGGATCAGTGCAGCCTGGGCTACAACAGTGAGCTCAATGCCAGCCTGAACTGCATGATAAGACCCTGTCTCAAAAAGGCCAAAAAAAAAGAAAAAAATCTGCCGTTATTCTAGTAGGTTTTCCTTTCAATGTGATCTGTTTGTTTTGTCTAGCAGCTTTTCGTGTACTGTTCCTGTGTTGAATTTCTGAGATCTTGATGATGATGATGATGATGATGATTTTTTGGGGGGGGGGAGGGAACCGAGGATTGAACTCAGGCCCTTGCACTTGCCAGGCAAGCACTTATTCTAGTCAGCTATCTCCCCAACCCCAAGGGATCTTGATTTTTATATGTTCAGATGTAGTTTTAATTGGGTTGATGTTATTTAGAGTGTTATATGCTTCGGTTATCTGAATGTCAAATTGTTTCCCCATATTTGGGAAGTTTTCTGATGTTACTTCTGCCCATATTCTTTTTATATCATTTGTACAGACTCCTTTCTCATTGATGCCTATTGGTCTTACATTGTTCATCTTTGCAGATGTTGAATTATTTTTTCTTGCTTCCTGGTTATTATTAAGAGATCTTTTCTTCACTAGCAGCGATGATATCTTTAAGGTTGGAGAGTCTACTTTCACTTTCATTGAAGCGGTTTTGCCAGCTTGTGATTGAAGTTTTATGTTCTTGTATAGCACTTTGCATCTGCTTCATACATTCTATTACTTTCCCATATTGCTCATTGAAGGATTCCATCATTTTTTCTATTCTCTATTTTTTTATCAGTGTCTTTAGAAGCACTTCTTTAATTATAGTTAGTCTTTCTTTTTTTACTTTAGAAATTATTTCTGATCTGATTTCCTTTATACCTTTCTACAGTGGTTTCTTTACTTTGGATGCTATTATTTTAGAGATTTCAGGTGTTCGGTTTCCAATTTCTTCTATGCTGTCGTCTCCTGTACGTGTTCTGAGTGGGATTGGGGCCTATGAGTACATCTTGTGCCTTCTCTTTTGTCATTTTGTGTAGCCTTGCCTTCTGATCTTTGATGTAGAGTTCTGGTAGAGTTCTTACCTTAGCACCAGATCTGGATCTACCAAGTTCAAACTCTGTCCAAGTGGGTGTGGCTTAGGTCTGGCTGCTGCCCTCCACTTCTTTCTGCTTCAGCCTTGGAAGCAAACGTGCTGTACCACTCTGGCAAGATGTTCTGCTCCTGGATCTGCTGGGTAGGTCTTGTCTGTAATCTCACTGCAGGGAGTTCTGTGGCAGTTTTCCACAGTTGGTCTGTTTGATGTATTAAATTCCACTAACATGCCAGGCTTTGTTGCTGGGTCAGATGCTTTTCCTGTGGGCCCCAAACGGTCTTACTCACATGCTGGACATGGTTGCTGGGTTGAATGAGTTTCCAGCAGACCCAGGGTGGTGTCACACATGCGCCGGGCCTGGTTGTTTGGTCAGATGAGTTTGTGGTGAGCCTCCCCTTGCTTTTTTAGATGAGGTATAATTCTATGTATTTATGAGTACAACATTGATGTCTTAGTACATATATACATTATAATGAGCAAATGGGGAAATCAGTGTGTCCACCACTGCAGCAATTGTCTTTCCTTTGTGTTGAAACATTGAGAAATCTTGTTAGCTATTTTGAAATGTAGGATTAATTTTTGTCACCCTTGATTAACTTACCTGTGCCATTAGACATTAGAAGTTACTGCTCCTGGCAAGCTGCCCCCATACCTGTGAACTGTCCCTCTCCCTGCTGCTGCTCCAGGTCCCCTGCTCTGTGTTACTCTCTTCTGAAGTCTTGTAGTGAACATTGAAAAACACTCATACTTATGTGAAGAACCAAGGTAAATAAGTATGGCATATTTCATTCCATTAGTAGTGTTTAAAGCACTAATCATAGATAATAATTTTATTGGTTGGTTGCTTATGAGGCAAGGCCTCTGCTAAGTTAGTTGCCAGGTAGAACTCACCCTTGCAACCTTCCTGCCTCTGTCAGCGTGTTGTGATTTATGCCAGCTGATAAATTTTTGAGATGTTCTCATGTAAGTCTAGACTCTCACTATAGTTCTAAATTTTATTTTTTAAATATTAACAAAGACAGGAGCATTGCACTAGATTTGAAGAGATTTTGGCCCTTTCTAACAAATGCTGTAGCTTTAACTTTTGTGGTGGTTTCCTCATCTGTACCAAGTGTTGGCTCATTGATTTGTGCAATTCTAACAACTGGTGCAGACACGTGTCTGAGTTCTCTGCTGTCCCGCACTGTGCATGTTTTAGTTCTTGTTTTCTTCACTCTGTGTACCTGTTTTCATTCACTTTGGTGCTGTGCTTTACAATTTAGTGAATAACAATTTAGTAACAGTGTGTTACTGTCATAGCAAATATTCATGATTTTAAATGCTAAGGAGGTTTAGGATGTCATTATTGATTTCTTAAAGGAATAAAATTGTCAGTTGTAGACAATGGCACTTAGCTTTCTTCGTAAACTCATAGTTTTGTGTAGATGTTAGGAATAATTCAAAATGGAGGAGTTAAAGAATTAATTAGGCCAGGCGTGGTGGTGCATTCCTGCAATCCCAGCACTTCAGAGGCTGAGGCAGAAAAATTGCTGAGTTTGAGGTCAGCCTAGGCTGCAAAGTAAATTCAAGGCCAGTCTGAACTGTGTCTCGAAACCCCATCTCAAAAAGACAGCCTGCACAAAACCAAACAACAATAAAAATTAAAATGATGAGGGCTGTGTCCTTGAAAGTACTGTGAAATTAGGGCATACATATACTCTTATCAGGTGTGCAGTGCCCATCTTTGAGCTATGATCCCTGTCACAGGGTCCTTTATAAATAAGAGGTGCTAATTGAACTCCATTAGTTGCCAGTGGCTGTTTCCTGGATGGGAGTAGGGGGCCCTGGAGTGGAGGGAAATGTGTGTGAGTCACGATCTGCCTGGTGCTGCGTTTTCTTCTACAGTTTTGAAGCTTGCATTGTGTTTCCGCTTCCTATTTCAGGAGTCCACGGTTTTGTTACAGAGATTTAGAAGAGTGAGCACTAGGAATAGGTTGAAGTTGCCTCTTTTAAGTTCTCTATCTACAGTCTCAGTCTTTAAGGAAAGAAAAGGTTATAAAAGTGTGATTTTAAAAAAATACAGGGTTTTAGGGACTTCTCCATGGAAGCCTTTAAAGTTTATGCTTGCTGTAGATGTAGATCTTGCGGTCTTCTGAGTCTCATTATGTCCTCTGTCAGCTGATTGTCAAATGGGACCAGAGCCTTTTCTCCACTGCCTATGGGCAGCAGCTTAGCAGCTCCCTCCAGGAGTTCACGGACCTTGGCCCCCTGCAGTCCCCCTGTGGGTACATGTCCCAAAGAATTAAAAATTGACATTCAGGCTGCTAGTACATAGACATTCATGGCAATAGCAGCAATACAACAGCTGATAATGAATGGATATAAAGGGGTTTTATTAGTACAATGAGAATTTGTTCAGGTGCTTGTTGGCACAAGCCTGTAATTCCAGCACCGGGGAAACTGAGGCAGGAAAACCATGAGTTTGAAGCTAGTCTGGGTAACATAATGAGATTACTGGTCTAGTGGGACTCTGTGTAAAGAGCATAGAACAACTGGCCATGGCAGCGCAGTCCTATAATCCCAGCACTGGGGAGGCTGAGACAGGAGGATCACTGTGCTGTGAGTTTGATGCCAGCTTGGGCTACAAAGTGAGTGCAAGGCCAGTGTACACTGCATAACAAGACCTTGTCTCTAAAAAACAAACAAGAAAAACCCTTGTCCAAAAATGAGATATCAATACATACCTCATTCTGACTGAATCTTGAAAGCCAGACTCAGTAAGTTGCGTATTATGAATCAGCTCATATGAAATATCCAGAATAGGCAAAAGTATTATGGAAATAGATGAATGGTTGCCAGGGGCTGAGGGAAGGAAGACTATATGCTTAAAAGATCTAGGGGGGCCAGCGAGATGGCTCAGTGGTCTAAAGCACCTGTGGAGGAAACTTAAGGCAAGCGCTGCGACCGCTCCTCAATCCCTGGTACCACATGCTGTGCACCCCCACCCAGGGCTGAGCCAGCCATAACACAAACAAATAAATGAGGTTTAAGAGAAATAAATAAAAAAATCTTAAAAAAGAAAAGAAAAGAAAAAAAGATCTAGGGTTTTCTCTTTTGCTGATGACAATATTCTGGTATAAGGTGGCTCCCTTAGTGGTGTGGAATTGCATGCTTTAAAGTGATTAAGATGATAAGTTTTATATGGTGTATATTTACTGTGAAAAATCCGAAACAATTATAGAGTTGTTATGAACACATTAGGATATGTTTGGATAATCTGCTGGGAGATGAAATGCTTATGTTTTTTTCTCATTAAGGATTTCTGGGATTTGTGTATCCACAGTATTTTGTAATATGCATAATTATGGTGCACACTTTACACTAGGCATGCATATATTGCGTGCCTTCCTAATTTTGTTATTTTACTAGTAGAGTTACTTACAGCAGAAGATATGACAACCATTTTTTTTTTTTTTTCCTTGAAATAGAGTCTCAAGGTCTTGCTGTGTAGTTTAGAGGGACCATGAACTCATGGCAGTTTTCTTGCCTCAGCCTCCCAAGTGCTGAGTTTACAGGTGTGTGTTACCTTGCCCCTGGTAAAGCATTATTTTTAGCAAAGGTGATGATTGATGAATAAATAGTTTGCCTTAGTATTTAGGGAAAATCGTTAAAGTTAATGCTAGATTCTGTCAAAGCAAGTGGTTTATAGAATGAGTATCATACATTTAAAGAAATGACAGGGCCAAATTGGTTGAAGTTTTAACCACTTGGCAGTTTATCAAACCAAGTTGAATATAGCTGTTCCTTTTTCTTTTCTTTTTTTTTTTTTTTTTTTTAATGTGCTTGGTATAGGGTCTATAGGGTCTCACTACATAGATATTCTCATAGTGATCCTCCTGTTTTCAGCCTCCTAAGTGCTGGGATTACAGGCTCCCACCACAACACCCAGTCTCAATTGCAGACTCTGGGGCTGGGGCTGGGGCTGGGGCTGGGGCTGGGGCTGGGGCTGGTCATTGAACCCTAGCCTCTGGGCTCTGCTTAAGCAGGTACTCACTCTGCTGAGCTATCTGACTAGCTCTAATATGACTGTTCTTAAGGGAAATGCAACTTAGCCTGGTAGTACTCAGGAGGCTGAGGCAGGAGGATTGCTGTGAGTTTTAGGCCAGCCTGGGCCACACAGTCAATTCAAGACCAACCTAAAGTACAAGCAAGCAAACAATAAATTATTAAAGCACAAAGTGGTCTTGGGGATTAGAAACTTGTGAAGTCTTTATACTAGGACATTTTCAGCCAACTGATAAAGATAAATATATTAAATCCTTAAAGAAAAATCAGCATTTTGGAAGGTGTAGGGGAAAGAATCATGGTTTCTGAAATACAGAGGGAAGAAGCATAATTAAATGTTTTTAAAAGGCATGTCTTTTTAGGTGAAAGTGGGCTTTTTAAAGCACAGTTATAGGTTTAATGAAAAATTATGAAACTACAAGAGTTTCTGTGTATGCTGTTTCCAACTTTCTGATAGTGTATTAGATTAGTGCAGTATATTTATTAACAGTTAATGAATTGGTACATTACAGTTAGCTGTATCATTATTTAAAGTTCTTTTATTTTATTTTGTTTCAGAACTTTTTTTTTTTTTTTTTTGTCTTTTTGAGACAGAGTCTCGCTATGCAGTTGAGGCTGGCCTTGAGCTCACTTTTGTAGCTCAGGCTGGTCTCCAACTTGCACCAATCCTCCTGCCTCAGCCTCCCGAGTGCTGGTATTACAGGCGTGAGCCACCACGCCCGGCTTGTTTGTTTATTTTTATGGCCGGCTCAGCCTGCCCTGCGGGCAGCGCTGGTGCAGCATGTGGCACCCAGGATCGAACCGAGGTCCCTGCAGCCGCCCAAGCTTTCCTAAGCAGGCGCTTTAGACCACTGAGCCATCCTGCCGGGCCCCTAAAGTTCTTTAATTTTTAACCTAATGTAATTTTAATTTCTTTAAGGAGAGTTTAAGGAAAATATGGATAATTTCTAAAGCAAGGTTGTTGTGCATGATTTCCTCATTAATCTGTTTAACACTTTTTCAAAGGTGAAGTTTCCATAAGAACAGTGAGATATTTATCCAGTAATATTAGCCAGTAATATCTCCCCAGTATTTTAAGTTATATTATGTAAAAACCTATTAAAGTTTATTTTCCTCAATAGGGGCTGGGGAGATAGCTCCGAGGCACAAGTGCCTGCTGGGCAAGTGCAAGGTCGTGAGTTCGAACCCTGGTCCCAAAAAAAAAAAAAAAAAAAAAAAGTTTATTTTCCTCAAGAGATTAAAAAAGTGATAATTTTATTTCATGATACTGGAATTAAGGAAACTTGATATTTTTCTGTCTTTCACATTTCTATATTGAATTCATATTACATGAATGGAAAACGTTTTGATAATAAAACAAAATTCTTAAAAAGATAATGGGTTTAAAGACTTAATAACAACAGTAGTTTTCTTGTGTTAAAGAAAAAAACCCTGAACTGCACATTGGGAGGTGCTGGCCTCTGGCTTAGCCCTTGCTGTGCATTCAGGCACAGCTGCTTAGCTCCTTCTAACTTCAGGACTTAGGTTGTGAGGGAAAGAGCTTATGTTGAGAGCATTTAGCAGGGTTCGGAATTGAAGTCAGGCCTTGTGTGCCGATCTAAAGTCTAGCTGTCCTAGCATTAGGTGGCACCATTGCTTACTCTTTTGTTAACCTTGCTTAATGTTTTTTTTTTTTTGTACATAGGCTTGAGTCCTCCTTACAGCATTGTGTGTGGCCTTAAAAACCACCGGTAGAAACTCGGAGCTGCTGAGTAATCAGCCTCCTGGTTAAGTCCTTCTTGATAGCAGTGTACTTATTTTTGAAAAGCACATTTGTGTATTACTGGAACATCTTCTTTAAGATGTGCATTTTAAAAATAATTTTCTGGGGTTGGCGAGATAGCTCAGCAGGCTAAAGTGCCTGCTTAAACAAGCTTAGGCAATTGCAGAGTCTGCGGTTCAATCCCCAACAGCACATGGCTGTGTTGGCACTACCCCCAGGACAGGCTGAATTGGCCATTAAATGAATGAATGAATGAATGAATGAGTGAGTGAATGACTAAATAAATAAATAAATAAATAAATAAATAAAGTTTTAAAAATAGAAATAACTTTTCGTCCAAGTTTGAAGGCACATACTTGTAATCCCTACCATCCTGGAGGTTGAGCAGGAGGGTTGAAGGTTGCAGGCCATCCTGGACAGCTGACTGACACTTGTTTCTAACAACAGAACAGAGGATGTGGATGTAGCTTGGTGCTTGCCTAGCATGCACAGAGTTCCAGGTTCAAGCTCTTGTACAGTCCCAAATGCCAATTTTTGTTTACCATTTGTAACTACTTTTGGTAAGGCTTGCTATAAAATATGGAACTGCAGAGCTTGAATCATTGGTTTGCATTGCTGAGTTACTGTAGTACTCTGAGGGCCTGTTGAAATTTGGATGTGTTAAAAGGGATTATAGAGTACCCAAGAGGAACTGCCACTTTGCACCTTGCCAAGTTTCCAGTCCAAGTGAAAAGTCAGTTATGGAGTAGGCTGGGGCAGAGCTGTGGGGACACAGAGGGCAGGAAGGGAGAGACAGTCGTCTCTTTGATTCTAAGGAGAATTATTGATCTCACTGTCATCTCTCTCTACTCTTGTCCTCTCCCTGCACAACCTCACTAGAGAAGAACTCTTTGGAGTCCCCGATCTTCCTACCTGGACACTAAAAAAACCTCTAGTTGTGGTGCTTAAATTAAAAAAAAAAAAGGGGGGGGGACTTTTTACATGGAGTAGCAGTTTAGATTTATAAATTTTAGTTCGTCATTTAAGACCTAATCTTCACTCACAAGTTTATCCTGTGGTTAGAATTTGGGAGTATAGCTCAGCTACATACAGGTGAAGGGCCCAGCAGGATGGCTCAGTGGTCTAAAGCTTTCCTGCTTAGGAAAGCTTGGGCGGCTGCTGGGACAGCGGTTCAATCCCCGGCACCACATGCTGCGCCAGCCCTGCCCTGAGGGCAGGCTGAGCCGGCCATAAAAATAAACAAAAGTTCTGAAACAAGAAAATAAATAAATAAATACATACAGCTGAAAACAAGTTTCTCTTTCTGAGAAGTCTTGATTACGATTACAGTTTTCTAGTTTTGGAAGAGTTATTCCTATATTCTGTTTTTATAATGAGGTTTAGGACTGAAGACCATAGTCTGAAGAAGTTCCCAGAAGCTAGGTGATGTTTTAGTGAGTCACTAAAAGCAGGCTTGTTAATTATAATTCAGAGAGTTGAGGAAAGCAGTGATCACCGCTTTAAGTAGCTTTTATATAAGAAATTTTCTGTAAAAACTTATTTTTTTGGTGCGATTTTCTTTCCTTTAGAATATTCTAGGTCTGAAAAATAACAAACGATTCTTATTTTAAAATTTCGCTTTTAACTGATAAATTGTGCATATTTGTGGTTTACATTTTGAAATGTGTATGTGATTTAGAATGCCTAAATTAAGCTGTTATGCACATTACCTTAGCTTTTGTGGTGAGAATGCCGAAAATCTGCTGTGCGATTTTAGGTATGTACTATTGCTGAGTACAGTCAGCAAGTTGCCAGGCACATTTCTGAGCTTCCTCCTGTGTAACTAAAACCCTGTTTCCTTTAGTCAGCTCTTGCTCACCTTTCCTCCTGTGGCCACCACATGCTTTCTGCTTCTCCGCTGAGCTGTTTAGGATTCCACATAGAGGTTGAGTCTCTCTCTGTCTAAATTGCAGAGGACCTTATTTGGAGTATTTGCAAATACACACTGAGGTATCTTCGCAATGGAGCATGAGTCTGGGCACAGCTTGGTTTGTGTTTCATACAGTGCCCCTTCACATTCCTGGGGTAACTGTTAAAGTATGCTCAGTGGACCTGACTTGAATATGGCCTGTCACACAAGGTCAGGTGTGGAATCATTGCTTGTGATATCAGAGTGGTGATTAAAACATTTCTGATTTTGGGAGCATTTCAGATACTCCGTTTCTTTTTTTTCTTGTACTGGGAATCGAACTCCGGACCTTGTGCTTGCCAGGTAGGTGCTGTGCCACTGAGCTGCATCTCTGCCCCCAGATGTTGGATTTCTTGGTTAGGGATGTGTGACCTCTGTAAGAAAAGCTGCATGGTATGTGTTTTTATTGCTTGGCATGTTTTACTTAACGCAGTGTCCTTAAGATTCATCCCTGGTATTACAGGTGACAAGATTTCCTTCTTTTAAAGAGTGACTGATAGTAGATCACAGCTTATTATTCCCTTTCTAATGGACACACAGATCATTTCGGTATCTTGACTATTATGAGAATGCTATGAGAGTGGAGATATCCTCAGCACAGCCATCTCATTTCGTTTGTGTGTGTGTGTGTGTGTGTGTGTGTGCGCGCGTGCGCGCACGCGCCTATATGTCTTATATTCCAGTAGTAGAATTGCTGAGTCATAATGGTAATTCTCTTTATGTCAATTTTTTTTTTTTGGTTTTTGAGACAGGGTCTCACTGTGTAGCCCATGCAAGTCTCAAACTCACAGCAGTACTCCTTTTTTATTTATTTATTTATTTATTTTTCTTGTTTCAGAGCCTTTGTTTGTTTATTCACTCATTTTTATGGCTGGCTCAGCCCGCCCCCGGGGCAGGGCTGGCCCAGCATGTGGTGCCGGGGATCGAACTGTGGTCCCTGAAGCTGCCCAAGCTTTCCCAAGCAGGTGCTTTAGACCACTGAGCCATCCCGCCGGGCCCCATCACAGCAGTACTCCTACCTCAGCCTCCAGAGTGCTAGGATTATAGATAAGGGCTGCCATGCCTGCCCATAGGTAGTTTTTGATTACAAATATTTTCTTCTACGTGCAGATTGTTTCTTTACTTAATGATGGTTTTCCTTGCTATGAAGAAAACTTTTTAATTTGATGTAAGCCCATTTGTCTGCTTTCACTTTTTTTTCTTCCGCTACTGGTGGCATGTCCCAAAACATCATTGCCCAAAACAGTGTTATGGAAGTATTACCTCCTCCCCATTGCCTGTAAGTAGTTTTATAGTTTCAGGTCTTGTGTTTATGTTTTTAGTTTTTTGAGTTGATTCTTATACTTGGTATATAGGTCTAACTTTAATTTTTTCTGCACATTGTATAATTAGTTTCTTAACATCTCTTACAGAACTCATCACCTCATTTTGCATTCTTTAAACTTCTGCGAAATATTGGTTGATCATATTTTTACATGGATTTTTTTCCTTGAGTTTTCTATTTCATCATCTTGTGTCTGTTATGTTACTATCATGCTGCTTTGATTACAATAGTTTGGTTATTCATTTAACGCCAGTGTGATGCCTTTAGCTTTTTTCTTTTTGCTAAAGATTAGACTAGCTATTTGGGGTCTTCTGTAGTTCTGTACAAATTTTAGAATTGTTTTTCTGTGGAAAACGACATTGGACCTTTGGTAAGAATTGCATTAAATGTATAGTTTGCTTTGAATAGTGCTTTAGTAGTATATTTGTGTCTTTGTTTTTTTAGTCAATAATTTATAAACTTTAGTATGTGGGCCTTTCACTTGGGACACCATACCTGGCTGTTACCTTTTTAAAGTGGAGAATGTATTTGAAACAATGTCTTACAGATTTTATTTTATTTTATTTATTTATTTATTTATTTATTTATTTTTGTCTTTTTGAGACAGGGTCTTGCTATGCAGTTGAGGCTGGCCTTGAGCTCACTTTTGTAGCCCAGGCTGGTCTCGAACTCGCACTAATCCTTCTGCCTCAGCCTCCCGAGTGCTGGGATTACAGACGTGAGCCACCACGCCTGGCTCTTACAGATTTTAGAGTGTAGAGTTTACACTAACTTATTAAAAATGTGGGTTCTGTACCTTACTCAAATTGGTTTTCTAGGTTTTGGAAATGGAATAGATATTTAAATTTTTAACCTTGTATCTTGGTGAGGCTGAGGAGATATAGTTCAGTAGAGTAAATGTTTGCCTGGCAAGTACAGGGTCCTGAGTTCAATCCTTGGTACCACAAAATGAATGAATGAATGAATGAATATATCAGTTTATTTCATTTTATTATTATGGCCTGCCCTGGGGTGGGGCTGGTGCCACAGATTGAACCGCGGTCCCTGTGGTTGCCTAAGCTTTACTAAGCAGGCGCTTTCGACCATTGAACCACCTTGCCAACCCCCAAAAAATAAAAAATTACAAAGTTTACATCTTAGGGCTATGTATTCAGGCAGACCCTATAAAGCTTTGAGGGACTGCACTTAGAAATTCTCTTGTTCCTACATTTTGTGGGAGAGAAATAACATTTCACTCAGCTTGGAGAGGGATGCTGCTGAGGAACACAGCAGAGTCGAGTCTTTCGGGCTTCCTGGAGATTGTAGCAGATATGCAGCACTTCTGAAAATAGCAGCAAAACACAAACTCATACAATTATTTATTTATTTATTTATTTAGTCTTTTTGAGACAGGGTCTTGCTATGCAGTTCAGGCTGGCCTTGAGCTCACTTTTTGTAGCTCAGGCTGGTCTTGAACTTACACTGATCCTCCTACCTCAGCCTCCCAAGTGCTGGGATTACAGGTGTGCACCACCACGCCCGGCTTCATACAATTATTTTTAAATAGTGAGGATTGAACTCATGACTTTACCTGTACCAGCCAGGCACTTAGGCTGCTGAGCTGTATCTCCCTGGCCTGCATTTTGTAATGATAAATTTGAAAATAGCCATTGTTTTTACAAATGAGATGTTAATACAGTGTCTTGGTTGCCTAACAGAGACATGAGTTACTACGGCCTTGAAATAAGAGAAAGCTGTGGTGTTGATAAGTTATTATTTTTTCATTGCTTTACCTTGTGGTGTTTATACCTAGAGTTCCATGTGTGAGTAATTTCAAACTACCTTGATAACAGAGTGAAAAACTTGTTGGCAAACTGTGTAAAATAGTAGTGTTGTTCAGAGCTGCGGCCATTTTAATTTACAGAGTGGTTTTGTTTTTTTTTTTTTTTTTTTTTTT